>CAEFZP010003788.1:0-18633 GCA_903064625.1 Mallotus villosus
GTGGGGGTGAGTTATTTATGATGAGCTGCCTCGAGCAAATGGTTTGCCGACGCGTGCTCTCACAGACAAGCGCACTGCACAATGCATTGGACTATTTTCAACTGCGGCACATTTTGTTCAACTCTGGTTCAATTCAATGTAATTCCCCACAAACAAAACTCGCTCTGGGAGTATCACCCTCTTGTAGTCAACGGAGAACTATAGGAAAAAGAACCAAACTTCATTTCTCACTTGTCTCCATTACGCACAGCACACCACTATCCTCCAATACTCCTCCGACGTACAGACTCATACAGGGCCCGACTCTTGATACACCTAGAACCGTATGTTCGGACGGCGTTTACTTTGCGCTCTTGTCAGTGAAGAACTTACATTACACAAGCTTTTTGGTCTTTTTGGCGTCTTTCACCGGCTTGAATAATGCCACACTAATACTAGATCTTTGGGAGACTATGGGGGAACGTTATCCACTTATTTAAACCTATTCGATGAGTTTGTTCTTTTCAAAACATTTTGAACAGCGCGGACTGGGCAGTTCTGTTTGTGTCTTTCTATTTTCCAACGATATATACTTTTGTCTTACGTTAATATACTCTCCTCTGTATGAATTTCAACATTCATACAGGATATATCTTATATCCGTTTTAATTTGTCGCTTCTTGCGACACCACGCGCGTGTGACCGACTCCCTCGTCGTGTCATAAAAAACCTCGCTGGGTTTAATCAGAATATACTCTCCTCTGTATGAATTTCAGCATTCATACAGGATATATCTTTTTTTGTATTTTTTAATCTTATATACCTTTTTAATATAATGTTTTAATGGCCGTTTTATCCTTTGTCGCTCTTTACCGGCGACGCGCGCAAGAGACCGACCTCAATTGTCGTCTCATAAAAACCTCACTGGGTTTAATCAGATCTGTTAGCTCTCCTCTGTATAAATTCAAACATTTAACAGGATAAACTTTTGGTACGAGTTTAGTCTCGATAATTTACCCCGCTCGAATTTGAGTTCTCAATCACCTTGGCTCAAATAACTGTGGTCGGGTAGGCCTACCGTAATTAATAAAAAATCATTTGTAGTTAACTTGCTATTTCTAAAACCCTAAATGGATGTCGCATGCGCGTCTCGTCTTTAAAACGAAATATACTTGTTCACAAGTTTATCCTTATTGCCGTCGCAGTCTGGAGCGCTCCGTTTCTAATACAGAGCCTATAATCTGCGCTTCGTTGATAATGCTAACCAAATTAGACCCATTGCGAATATCAGGCATCCGATTAACCAGAAAATAATTGCCGAACGCGACATTCTAATCATTCATTCGTTCCATACCATGGTTTTGACAGACAGGACATGCAGTGAAACATATATATTTTTGCATCAATCTCCGGCGTCCGGCTGCGCGCATCCCACACTTAAAATAATTTAATCTAATCAAACATAGGTTCTTTTGACGGAGAGTTTTAGCGGAATCCGACCCGTGGACGGACATGCATTTGGGAAAACGCATAGAATTAGCAGATAAAAGGTTCTGCCCTACCTTATAAATTTAGTGGCCGGTGCGGAGACCCGACTGCTTGTCCCTCCACGGCTGGTCTCAACCGTCTCCTGGTCGCTGGCTCGCCAATTGTTGAAGAAGTTTTTTCGTAATGCACTGAGTTCTTTCAGAGAAAAGTTAGAGACTTGCACGGAACCAGAGTTTTTGGAGACTGATGCAAAAAGAGAGTTTATTCGAATCCAACGACGTTCGATTCTCACAAACAATGAGACAGACCCCGAGATCTGAATGATGATCCTCCGGTCAACATTGGCTTTTATAATTTTCGTTTACATTAATTCCAGAGCTTACCATTGGTACATTTCTTATGCATTTATGTAATTTTCTCCGGTTGGCTAAGAGTTCCAGACTAGGTGACTCTCGGACAAAATTCTTTCTCTGGGGCCCTGTGCAGCTGGCCAAGGCAGGGGACTTTTCCTAGGCTGTAAATCTGTCTTAAATATGTAGTTCTTTGTCTATTGGAACTTGTAGTTTTCTGTACCAGGGAGAAGCCTTCATGCATTTTCCTCTCTGACGCTCAATTCATGGCTCTCATTTCCCTATTTAATTAGAGGCCTTCCTAATCACTCAACAACTTTGCATCTGGTTTACAATCTCGCATATATTTAGGTATAGTAGTGATTCAGTGTTCCTCTATAGACATAGTTATCCATAATCATTTCTCTGTGAGTCTAATTACCCCGTGACATGATATTTTCTTCATCAATACTGGTTTCGGAATGCCGTAATGTTGAAGCAGCATTACTCTATAATACAATTTTTCATTAAAATGGTTCATCCCCATGTAATTGACAGTTGAGTATCTGCTGTCTGGGCCAACAGCAGACACTCACTGATATGGACATTTCAATCGGAAAGAGAGTTTATTGAGGGAAGTCTGTCTGTCGGTCGGTTGGTCAATTTGTCTGCCTTACTTGCTAGCTGTCTGGCTGCCTGTCCGTTTGTCTGGCACAAGGTCATTACCAGAATAGCAAAGAGCTTGAAAATCTCATCGGGATTCTACTATAATTCTTTAGTTTGTATTCTCTAGCTGCGTAGGAGTGGGGTGGGAGTTAAGGGGATTAGCTGTTCTTCTCGTTCTCAGCTGGGTGCATCGGTAGATAATGATGTTCATTGGCTGTGTGGGACTTACACTATTCATCCATTGTTTGTCATTTTTTCTCACCTCTTTGTCCAGTTCAGAGTGAGAGAATACTCAGAGTTTTCGCTGTCTCTCTTTCGGCTTCTGCCTCTTAACCAGCAACCGCTAATTTTTTTGAAAACACAAAATGAAATTAGCAAAAAAGTAATTGTATAAAATGCATGAAAGCCTGAAGGCCTTTAAGCAAGATTCCATATTGCGAGACCATTGACATGACTTTTGGCAGTGTGATGCTGTATTGTGAGACGATTGTTTTACAGGACTGACTGTGGTCCATTCATTCTGAACATACCTAGTTTGCAGTGAGTCTATCAGCATTTACATGGCATTAGCATTAAATACATCATCACAGCCATTGTCAGCATATCTTATCCTTTCCATTAACACAATGTAGGTACTTCTATTGATATGAGGGTCATTCACCTGCATTAAGGATGTGTTTAGTTCATGTGTGTTAATGTATATGCAGTAATGTTGCCCTGTACACTGTTGTGGGCTATGGTATGGTAATGCTGTTTCCCATACTGCTCTTGCAGTCACATTAATTAGACTAACGGTCAGAGACAACAGTCTCTAGAGCTTACACAGATTCTGACAACACACACACACACATTAGGGGTCACACAGACTGATACACGTAATGTTCATGATCAGATTAACATTACACTTTATGTACACAATCTCAGGCTGTTGTCCATAATTAAAATCTGATTCGCATTATTGTGATGCAAACCATGTCTCTTTCAACCAGTAAATGATACATAAGGGAATGTACGTAATGACCAGAAGCATTTGGGAAATACAATGCAGAATTACACAAACCTATTTGGAATTGCCAGTGCATGCAAGGCACCAATTAAAGAAGTAATTTATATATTTGCCCAAATGTTTCCCTTCTTTTAATTTGGAAACCTATCAGGGCTGCCATCTAGTCTCTACTGGCAGAGAGGATGAGATTAAAACTATATCTTAGTGCTGGAGAAAGACAGACTATAGGAGAGGAAAACAAGATACTAAATAAATTAAATCTCTCAATGTGAGGAATGGACCTAGTGTAAGTAATGAGGCCTCGGTCCAGCTACTCGTGTGGTAAACAAGTGGCTCCTAGTGGCAGTCTGGGAGTAGAATTAGGCCACCTAACAACCACCCTAACAACCACAACCACTCCCAGACAGGAAATTATAGAATGAGTGATAATCTCATATAAAACACCCGCAGTGAAAATCCAGGGGTCTGTATCCATCCAGATAAAGTTGATTTGGTAGTTGAATCAATGAAGATTTAGTAGTTAGATTAACCACATCACTTTTGTAGGAAAGCAGTGAGGAGCGCTCGATGCTTGATCTCTGGAGTCAGTTTCATCCTCCATGTTTTTCATTCGCCATACTTCATCTTCCATGCCTGTACTTTAGTAGACGCTCTCTCCATCCCCTCTCAACAGTAGCAGGGTATCTAGAAGACTCAGGCTCTCAACCTGCTCTCTCATTCGGAAGGCTTTGTCTCGACTTCCAACAACATGTTGCGGTTCTTCGTGCTGAGTCCGACCTCTCCCACCTCTCTCCAAGAGCTGATGTGGTTGGTGGCTGCTGACAGACTAGGGGTAGTGAATGCAACAATGCACGGGGGAGGGGGGGGAGGGGAAGGAATGTGTCACCTGTCCGTTCTCTCGCTGTCAGGTGAATTTACAATGCACCACTCCAGAGTTTCTCAGGAGAGTGCATAGCTTCTGTGTTGGCGTATCGAGTGTGTCGGTGTGTGTCAGTGTGATCTTGGAGGTCAGCCAACAGCTGGTGCACCTTGGTCCCGGAGACACTACAGCTGCACACACATCCTGTCGTGTGTCTTTGAGAGCATCTGCTGAACGTAATGTTGTCAGTCAGCTGACCGATTTCTCCTGAGATGAGGGTTTGTGTCTCAGCAGTGCTGTCGGGGGGTTTTAGGCTCCTCTTTTTTTCTGGACAGTGTAATTGGCTCACGCTGTCTCCGGGGGAAGTGGTTTTGAACCCTACCCTACCTGTGATAGGGAGTGGAACATTCTTGGGGAGACATGGGTCTAGAGCAGGGGTGGGCAATTCCGGTCCTCAGGGGCCACTGTCCTGCATGTTTTAGATGTTTCCCTGCTTCAGCACACCTGTTTCAAATGAATGGGTCGTTATCAAGCTCTGTGGAAGCTGGGTAACGACCATTCATTTGAATCAGGTGTGTTGGAGCAAGGAGACATCTAAAACATGCAGGACAGTGGCCCCTGAGGACCGAAATGGCCCACCCCTGGTCTAGAGGCATGAGGTTCACCATCCTTTCAGCAGAGTCCTCACCTGTCAGTGTGTGTTTATGCTGGGGTATTTCCTCCTGGAATCAATGTGGGTTAGCAGTACATTTCTGTCCCATAACATTCTGTGAACTGCTTCTCCCTTGTAAACTGTATAAGTAACAATTTATTCTCTAAATGATCTTTTTACTGATTCATATTGAATGTGATACATTAGAATATATAATATTTGTTTATTTATAGCATATAATGTTTCTAAACAAAAGCCAAAAGCCTTCCCTCAACAAAACCGAAATTCTTAAACTTTTCCATTCTGGATAAAGTGCTTATTAGTAACTATCCCCAAGCCAACAATAACTCTTCCAGGATAATGTTAGTAACTAACTTGAACTCTGATTCTTCCAGGATAGTGACCTAGATGCCATGATTATGCACATGGAAAAAGTACTTCAAGGAGAAGTCAGTGGTAAGATATGCTTGTGTACTCACATACACACAGACACACCGATGTATGGTGAGGTACACAAAGAGAAGCAAACACACAGACACCAGCATGAACTGAGGAAGCATTTAGCTCTGAAAGTGATCTGACTCCTCTGGCTTTATCGTGATGCTATTTGCAGCACCAGGAAGTGTTTCTTCCTCAGCCCAGATAGGGTTGTCCTTCCAGTATCTTCTACTGTCTGATTTAGCCTCTTAGCATACTAGGTTTCCTTCTCATTACTCTATACAAATTGTCTGAGGTTTAGGGATCTGCTTATCTGACTCCATTTCATGCACCCTTGGTTCTTTACTCTTTTAATATTCTACCATTTCAGTCCAAGAAAAGATCATTTTACTGTGATCGTTTGTCTCAAAATGAAAGTTACCACCATGGCACAAATGATGAATCATTCTGCCATCACAATACAATTCACATCCAATCGATCTATCATGGTGAGATATCACATTAGGACTGTATTGCTGTTATTACCTTTCATCCAGGAGAGATATTCCAAGCTAGTTGTGAATGCAGTCAGGCAACTACAATGTACTTTAAGTGCATTGTGCTCAACACATTTATATATGTGCATACAGCATTTCTTTGCATAATTTTGACAGCTTGGTTTTGGTAATGTATTTGACTGTTTCCAGTGAATATTTCTGTGCATAAATGTTTCTGTGAAGCGTAGCGAGTCAGGAGGGTGTTCAGCAGAGATGGAATTCACATCCCTGTGGAGGAATACAGAGAGAATACACGCGTGTTACACACATATACAAATGAACACACACACTTGCAGGATCAAGTCAGCGAATAAGGGTTTGAAACGTAGGAATGGTAAGAAATAGCATCTGCTATCTGTGTAATGTCAAACAAAAGATCTGTTAATTACTCCTGAAACTTGCAAATGAAGAGCTATGGTATGATACACACTATATTCCACTCTCTCAAAATACAATACATAAAGCAGTACAGTATGTCCAGCTCTCTCTCTCTCTCTCTCTCTCTCTCTCTCTCTCTCTCTCTCTCTCTCTCCCTCTCCCTCTCTCTCTCTCTCTCTCCTCCCCGTCCTCTGTTGGCTGATCCAGTGAACCGTAGCCCTCATGTCAGACGCTGGCAGCTCCCAGCCCCTCCTCAGTCTGCTCACCTGTGGCGAGGCCTCCTCTCACAGCCAGCACACTGCATTTCAATACTGCCCCAGATCACTTTTGAAACTTTCTCCTAGCCCATTTATTACTGCATAAACAGTCTGGGGACTTTCGGATTTCACGCGTGCCCAGCAGAGGCGTACTCTTCACAAGAAACATTTCTTCACTGCCTGCTCTGGGGCACATGATATATCATGTTTTGTTGTAGCAAACCTAGCCACCGAGCAATTGCAAGACTGGGTGTTGAATGGTTTAGATGCCTGAACTCCACAGTTGAACGAAATACTGTTAATAATAATAATATACAAAATAATAGCGTGTTTTTGTCAACACGATCAAAAAACTGTGTTCTAATCCTGGTCTCTAATCGATGACACCTGTCCAGGTGAGCTCACCTCTAAAGCTCTCCTGCACCCAGACACCACCCAGTGTTCAAATGAATACAATACACAACAACAAATGAACCATACATAATGGCTGCAACATGTTTATATACGCACACTGCAAAGGGACATTGTTGAGGGACAGTGTTAAGGGACACCATACTTCCACCGCTTCAACCATCTTTGCTGAATGGAAAGCTAACCCTCCATTCTCCCAGGCAATGTAGAAGTATTTTATATCCGAGGAGACAAGAAAATACATAACATCATTTACTGAGAATAGAGATCATATCATAATCCCATATTGTTGTTGAGATGCAGTGTGCAGAAAGCAATGTGTTGCCAGACCGGAATCAGAGAAGAGCTATCTCAAATGGTCATCTCTGTGTGTGTGAGTGAGTGTGTGCGTTTCACCTGTGGTCCTGATCTCTATCTGGTGTGTAGCATATGGAGCAGCAGGAGGCCAGTGCAGCCCCCAGGGAAGCTCCGTCGTCAACAGCAGCATGGTGCACACCAGGATTCAGCGCATGAGAGAGTGAGTGCCAAAACCTCTCCTCACCCTCACCTCACCTTCGACACCTCTCCTCACCCTCATCTTCAACACCTCTCCTCACCCTCACCTTCGACACCTGTCCTCACCCTCACCTCACCTTCGACACCTGTCCTCACACTCACCTCACCTTCGACACCTCTCCTCACCTCACCTTCGACACCTCTCCTCACCTCCCCTTCGACACCTCTCCTCACCCTCACCTTCGACACCTCTCCTCACCCTCACCTCACCTTCGACACCTCTCCTCAGACAGACTTCTTCGCCTCCTTCACCTTAAACACGCCCCTCACCCCACTGACCTTCAATACCTCATCACCTCCTCCACCTTCAACAATAGCCCTTAAATTACTAAACTTTCACTGTTAGTCACAGAAAAGAAATCTGTTCTATAGTTGTTTGTTTTATAGCGGTATCTTTCTCCCTGACATTACCTCTGAACAGGTAAGCCATTGGTTATGAGTACCTCTTTGCCTAGTGAGACACAGGCAGATACACAGACTGAGACTCAGACAGAAAGATGAATGGACAGAGAAACAGAAAAACAGAAAACAATTGTTTATAATTAAACATGCAGTCAGGTGCTTAGAAGAGGTCCACAAACTTTACTTTGTGGAACATTGCGACGATTAATCCCTTAAAACTACTCACATACTGTACATCTTTCTGTCTTCCCTTTCAAGTCTCTCAAACAAACACACACAAACACACACAGATTACACACTCCTGCAGAGACTTGGCGTGGCGTATTAATAACAGAAGACATTTCCTGTGGGAAGTAGAATTAGACCCTGTCAGATCCCAGCTATCGCTGCAGAAAAGGGCAGAGGAGGGGGAGGAGGAAGAGAAGAGATAGAGGGATGGAGGGAGGAGAGGAAAACAGGTAGCAATTTTCAGCAGCTGTGTTCCTCCCAAGCCTCCCCTGGCTCTGTATGGAGCCTGGGCTCTTCATAATATGGAGGCAGAAACCGAATGGGAGTAACCGATTGTGCTTCTGCCTGCCTGCATGTTTGCCTGTGTGTCTGTCTTTGTGTCACTGAAATGGATTGTCCCGGTAAGTGGGCATGGTATTTGGTCTCTGAGCATATCATATAGTGGAGGGTTAAAGACTGCAGGATTAGCACCTTCCCCACTTCCCTAACCTCAGTATCTCCACTGACTGGCGAGGGAGAGACCTGTCCACTTGTGGCCGTCTCTGTTTGAATTGGAACTTGACATTTAGTCCAAAGCATTGTTAACGAGTGACTTCTGCTGTCATACTGTGAGCCTCTCATCTGTCTCATCACAGGCATGAAGAACTATTACACTAAAGTGCATTTGCACGTAAGGTTCACTTGTGGAATTCCTTATTTTTGTTGGGTTTAAAAATGTTCGCTGATTGCTGGATGAGGAGGTAGGATTTAAATAGGACGCTGTATTTACTGTTGTTTTGGTGGGCAGATGAATGGGTTTGATTGCTAAACCTTGATTAGCTCTAGACATGAAGTAGACAAGGCTCTGCGTGAGTGGTGTGTGTTTGTGTGCGCGTGTGTGTATATAAGTGTCTGTCTGTCTTACCTTTTATATAGTGTCAAACGGATTCGTTTGATGAATGATTGATGAGTTACCTGGAGAAATGTTGAGGTTGTGACGATATTGCCCGGGGCCTCAGACGGATGTCTGCGCAGTCCTCTGATCTTCTTCTTAGTCTTAGCGAACCTCCTCTTCCTCTTCTACAAGAAGAGGTTTAGAACCGCCCCCTGGACTAGGTCATCCATCCTGGACCTCCACCCATCGACCCACACATGGATCCTTCAGCTGGTTCTAGCAGAAACTTCCTGGGTGTTGGGCTGCATCCAAGAGTCCAAATCACTGAGCAAAAACTGTCTGAGAAGCCTGGATCTTTTAGAGTCCTGAAGTTCTAATCGCTTTTCTGTTCCCGACATCCCCAAAAGGTTACACAGTCTAATCTGAGAGATTCTAATAGCTCATTTAGCTGTGAAAGAGTTCTGTAAATGACCATTATCCGATGTCTGAGTCTGCCAGACCCATAACCCTCAACCCTTCTGCCACCATAACAATTTGCAAAATCCTATGAAGTGTCTGGTGTGAAAGAGTGAGGGGTAAAGTAGCAGTTAAAGGAAGAACGTTTCATAAAACGAAAAAACATCCTTGAGGGTCAAAAAGTTTGGAATCCATTGTGTTTGTTTCATAATGCTCTCAGTTTTGAGAGCATTATGAGTTTGATTTCAAATACATTTTTATTTGTTTGATCTGAAATGATAGTAAAATGGAGAAGCTGTTCGCACCAGTCACAGTATCTCATTAGAATACTTTGCACCTCAACAGGCTAGATAAGGACTGACTTTTCTGTGTGCACAGACACACACAACCACACACTTACACACAGAGTGTGGTAGACTATTTAGGCTAATCTATCATGCAATGCTTACTCTCTATGCTATGCATCAGTTTAGTTTAGCAAGCGTTCAAGTGATAGTCATAGTCCAATGGTCGCATTTGAAAATCTTGAATATTCCAGGGCAGTTGTACCGATTCCAAGTCCATTAAAATGCCAATGATGGAAATCCAGATACATCCAGTACATCAAATGTCAGTGCTCACAAAATAACATGTGATCCTCAAACAGCTGCTTATTGGTGTTGACGATCTTAACCCTCTCTCTGTGCCACCCTCAGATCAGTGTCCCGTCGTCTGGGTCCTGGAGTCTTCCAGAGAGTTTATGAGTACCTGAAAGAGGCCAGGGCGAGGCATGAGGGTGACGCCAGCATAAGGGAAGCCCTGGCGAGCATGGTGGACACGCCCAGCGACTGCTTTGAGGTCGACCAACTTCTGTACTATGAGGAACAACTACAGGAGGCCAGAGAGGGAGCAGGAGGACCCACACGTACACGTTCACAACACATATTCACAGAGACGCACTCGCACGCATAGAAATGTAACCCTGAATTTATATCATTGATATAAGTGTGTGTAAGAGTCCAATCTGCCCTGTAACCTATGCAGTGAAAATTAACACCCCTTTTACCACATATCATTGTAAAATCACTGTTTTCGGTGACTAAATACCTGCCACAGTCAAACAAGGCTTTTGCAGAAACTAGCATCAGCTCTGCTCTTTTCAGCCGGTTCCTCCTCCGTGCTCTACTTCCTCATCTCTCTTGTTATGTCTCTGAGGGAATTAGGATGATAGTTTTTGATCAAGCAAGAGAAACTTTTACTGTTGCTACACGCTCCCAAATGCTTCTCTGCTGTTGCGTTGGACCTCTTTGATGTGTGCGAGGACATTTTCAGGAGAGAGATGGGGTGGGACCCACTATTTAACTGCATCTTTACTCCCATCTCTCAGCAGAAACCATTAAACGCTTCTTCAGTAGATGGCTTCAGTGCAGTCATCAATATTCTTCAGTATGTACATTTCTTCATAGGATTCAGGGCAGTTACCAGGTTGGCACCTGTTCTCAAGAGACACGGGAGGAGTGAAGGTGGAAACATGTACAGTCGTATGCAAAAGTTTGGGCACCCCTGATAATCTCCATTACTTTCATCTATAAAATGTTGGGCGTTTGGATGAGGAACGTCTTTGTCATATATATACACATACGTCATGGACAGTGATATTTTAGCCGTGAAATAAGGTTTATTTGATAAACAGAAAATATGCCATACGCATCATAAGAGAATTAGACACTTGCATAAATTTGGGCACCCCAACAGAAAAATCACATTAATATTTAGTAGAGCCTCCTTTTGCAAAAATAACAGCTTCTAGACGCTTTTTATATCCTCTGATGAGTGTCTGGATTCTGGATTGAGGTAATTTGGACCATTCTTCCTTACAATACATCTCCAGTTGAGTAAGGTTTGATGGGTGCCTAGCGTGGACAGCCCGCTTCAAGTCACCCCATAGATTTTCAATTATATTCAAGTCTGGGGACTGGGATGGCCATTCCAAAACATTGTAGTTGTTCCTCTGCATAAATGCCTTAGTGGATTTGGAGCAATGTTTCGGGTCGTTGTCCTGCTGGAACACCCAACTGCGCCGTAACTTCAGCTTTGTTACAGATTCTTGAACATTATTGTCCAGAATTTGCTGGTACTGAGTTGAATCCATACGACCTTCAACTTTAACTAGATTCCCAGTTCCTGCACTAGCCACACAGCCCCACAGCATGACGGACCCCCCACCAAATTTTACTGTGGGCAGCAAGTGTTTTTCTAGGAATGCTGTGTTCTTTTGCCTCCATGCGTAACGCCTCTTGTTGTGACCGAATAACTCCATCTTTGTCTCATCAGTCCACAGTACTTTGTTCCAAAATGAGCCTGGCTTGTTCAAATGTAGTTTGGCAAACCTCAAGCGAGCCTTTTTGTGGCGCGTGTGCAGAAAAGGCTTCTTCCGCATCACTCTCCCATACAGCTGTTCTCTGTGCAATGTGCGCTGAATGGTCGAGCAATGCACAGTGACACCATCTGCAGCAAGATGACCTTGCAGCTCTTTGGAGGTGATCTGAGGGTTGTCCTTGACCATTCTGACCATTCTTCGCCTTTGCCTCTTTGTTATTTTTCCTGGCCTGTCACTTCTGGCCTTAACAAGAACTGTGCCTGTTGCCTTCCATTTCCTAATGACATTCCTCACAGTGGAAACTGATAGCTGAAACCTCCGGGATAACTTTTTGCAGCCTTCCCCTAAACCATACTGCTGAACAATCTTTGTTTTTAGATCATTTGATAGCTGTTTTGATGCCCCCATTTTGCCACTGTTCAGAGGAGAATCAAAGAGAAGCAAAACTTGCAATTGGCTAACTTAAATACCCTTTCTAATGATTGAATGCACCTTTTTATGTAATTGAAGGCTTAACGAGTTAATCAGACTAACTATGTGTTGCAGTTAATCAGCATTTAGTAGGCAGAGGTATTCAAATCAAATAAATGATAAGGGTGCCCAAACTTTTGCACAGCCTTTTTTTCACATTTGATTTAATTTCACACAACTAAATACTGCTACACCAAATATCTTTGTCTGGAAAACACCCCAGCACTCAGTGTTAACTAGAAAAGTAATATTACAATATTATACTGATCTTTTTTGGTGAAGACAGGAAATTATCATGCAGCCTCAGAGGGGTGCCTAAACTTTTGCATACGACTGTATATGTTTAGTAACAAAACCTATTTTCATCATGAGCTGGTGTTTTGACAGCCAAGGAGACCGGAAAACACTCCATAATTAACAGCATAGTAATTCCCTCCTAAGTGTCAAAGTTTTATCACTGTTAAGATTCATTGGCGGATACACAGAGCATCGAGCCCCCACAGAGAACGACTGCCTTCACCAGCTGGTGTAACAACACTGCGAGGGAGATGAAGTGGGGAGAGAGAGAGACATAGAGAAGGAGTGAGAGAAACACAGGGAGGGAGACAGTTACTGAGACGGAGGGAGAGAGCGTGATACAGAGAGGCAGTGAGAGGATGAGAGAGAGAGACAGGAAGGCAGAGATAGAGACGGAGGGAGAGCGTGATACAGAGAGGCAGTGAGAGGACGAGAGAGAGAGACAGGAAGGCAGAGATAGAGACGGAGGGAGAGATCCTGAGAAGCCTTCTGCCTGTCAGTGTGCGCAACCTCTTTTATCTCCCAGGGAGGAACTGACGAGACCAGGAATGGAGGGGGGGGGCGGGGTTTCCTCCTGCTTTGTGAGATCAAACCCACACACGTCGTTCCCGTGGAGATCTTCACAACAATCCAGACTACAAGGCAGTGTCTTCCTCCCCCTCTGAAGACGATTGTAGAGAGCCTTCCTCCTCAACATGGTCCTCCATTGCCCTCTCAGTCAACTGTGAACACCTTGCTTTGGTTTTTCGAAGCATCTGCTTTGGGTTTTCGAAGCATCTGTTTTTTTCTGCGTGAACGTGGTCATCCAAAACGAAGTTAATCAGCTCAGTATAGCTTGATTTGTCACCATGCACTGGAACATGCAGACACTCCCAATCTCCACTCCTCCCAATCTGTTCTTTGTTGTGAAATAGTATCCAGTTTTTTTTTCCACACACTTTTTTTATCTGACGATACAGATAAAAAGAAAAGTCGATACCACACTGGTATACAGTGTATTTATAATCAAGCCGCGGGGGATGACCCACAATCACTGAGGCAACAGCTACCCTGGACATTTTCCCAACACATGCTTCCAACCAGGAAAAGGCAATTTTGTGTGTAAAGAACAATTTGTGTGTTATGGCAAAGGAAATTAGCAGGCGTGGGAGAACACACATGACAGTCTGAGGGAATGTGTGTGTGTGTGTGTGTGTGTGTGTAAGGGAGGGCGGGAAATGGTAGCTATATAGCAATAAATACATGAAATCGGGGTGGGGGAGGGCTATAGGTCTTATTTGCTCATCACACAGTGCTGTTATTAGATGGGGAACAAAACCAACAGAGGGATCTTATTGCTTTGCTGTCCAGGATGGACTCATTAAGCTGGGTGAACGAGAGAAAATAGAAAAGCAGAAAAAGAGAGCATTTGTTCATGGGCGTGATTATCCCCATAGATAATAGCACAAGCTTTGTTCTCAATTCAGAAAAGCAACCGTACTGCTGTTTGTATCTTCCCAGATGGTCAACGTTGAAGACTCTCTTCGTGCTGCAGTTCTTTGGTCCTACACCTGTCTAATGGCCAATGTGGCATTTGGTGCTTTTCATGCCACCTCAAGTGGGAGTTTGCCACAGAGTAGGCGGCACAAGTTTAGGGTGTGTTGGGAAGTGGTGCGGTACACGAGAGCAGAGCTGCTCCTCCTCCCAAACGGTGTCACGGGCCGGAAGGTTGTCGGTGGCTGTGCGTACGACGCAGCTCTGTGTCGAACCCAGACTGCTGGACTTGGACAAAAACCACATCCACCTCCTCCATTCTCTGGGTTCAACTGGAGGGGGTGCCCAACAGCTTGGTGTGGTGTGCTCCTGACCGTAATGCAGGGGCACCGCAAAAACATTTTTGGTCCCGTGAAGAGACTGCAATTTGAGCCCTCCCTCTCCATTTTGGTTACGTCCGTTTTTTCATTCAACACATGGTGACACTGAAGTGACAGCAAAGAGAGACACAGTAGGGGGATCGCTGTTCAAAGTAGTTGTGAACTCTCACACAGGGGGAAAGACATAGACATGTGATCAAGTCGACAGAATAGTTTGCCGTCCTGCTTCAAAAGAGTGGGAGCGGTCACATGACCCTCTGCGCAGCTTGTTCTTCCTGAAGGGGAAAGAGGGACGCTCTCTGAATGGAGTCTGATTGAAAGCGAGAGAAAAAGAGGGTGTATGTGTGTGCTGGTGAACGAGAGAGCAGTAGAGAGAGAAGTCTGTGATTGCAGTTCCTCTGTTATCAAGGTATTGCTGATGTGTTTCCTCTCCTCCCACTATTCCTCCCGTTCTTTCTCTACTGCCGTCTGCAGCCTTCCCTCTCTCCTACACCCCAACTCCTCCCTCAGACATAGCATGGTCAGTACAGGAATGCATTCGACTGAAATAATAATCATTCAGCCACAGATATTGGTGAGGAGAGGTGAGTGAAAGAAGACTAGTGTGTTTAATGAATAGTGAGAAGCCTCTCAACACCAGACAAAAAACAAGGTCTCCATTACTGTCACAGTGTTTGTCTTAGGTTTTCAATTGAGTTATTTCTCTCTAACACAACACACTGTCTTATCTCTCTCTCTCCCCCTATCTCTCCTCTTTCTCTTGCGCTCTCCCTTCCTACTTGTCTCTCGCTGTGTCTCTCCCTCTAGGCTATATTAGTATTCAGCTATGTAAAGGTTTTGCGTGCTTTCCTGCAAGAAGATAAATTAATTGCTGTTTGTGTGGCAGAGGTAGTGACAGTTATGCTCCAACAGACATTCTCATGGGCGGAGCCAGTTTAGAGGTAGAACAGAGTCAGAAGGGAGTCAGAATGTAGACTTTAGAGATACTTACACTATGTCAATAAGATCAGCAGATTTGATGTATAATATTCTGTCAAATATTTGAACTGTCATTTTGTCAAATGTTCTTGTTGTTCTTCATTTGATTGGGTCATTGTTGACATTACAGGCAGCATATTATCACATTTCTTGACACATAAGTGTTGACACAATCTATGTGGTGAAAATGCATTACTAAACATAATCAATGTCAACTCTCTGTAGAACACTAAACTACTGGTTGGAAAAATACATATTCAAAAGAGAAGAAACATGTTTTCTTTGTTTTGGACGAGAGCGTACTTCACAGGGAGTCGGCCTTCATTTCGATCAAAAAACTACAAGCACAATAAAACATCCAAATGAGGCCACGTGTGTCCTAGTTCTGTAGAGTAGATTTTTCTAATACTCTAATATTGCCTTTAACACAGAAACCTAATTTATTGATGCATTGGGGCTATGGTAACATGCAAAGCTTATTTCCGTGTACCCCGAGGAACCACATTACAAGTGTTTCTCCCAGTTCTGGAAGATATAGACATTGTTCAAACACAAACCGATTGTTATGAAGTTATACCGAAGTATGTCAAGAGACTTGTGCTTCCATATGTCAATGTGTAAACCCCTTTCAGCATTTTGTTTTTTTCACACGGCAAGGTACTTGATTGGTTGATGGTCAGCTTTCTCCATAAAACGACATAGTTGTTTTTAGTGTCTGTGTGCCCATCGAGCAGGTTATGTGCAGGTTTCTAACTGGCCTAAAGGTGCAGGATGGAGAACAAGACGGATGAGCTGAGCGCTATGGGGGTTTCCTTCATTTTCCAAGGTTATGAGATGTGTGTGTACATGTGTGTGTGTATATTTTCATTCATCTGAACTAAATCAGCATAGCCCTTGGCCCTAAAAATTGTGCTTCTGACATTTAGAATTCTCCCATAAGTGTTTGGCATTGTCTCATACACAAACTCTTATATAATTTTTGGGGTCCATACGTGACAAATTGTCCTCTTGTGTATGTGTGTGTTTGTATGTGTGTGTATGTGAATAAAATACTATTGTGTTTTCCACTCTCACTATTTCCACTCATTCTCCCCTGCAGTGTGAGATGGAATGTTATATAAAAATGGGTAACAGTGTATATCCAAGTTTTTGTAATAAGCATTAGTAAATAGGTTAAGGCCTAAGTAAGTAATCAAGTCTTATTAAAACATATGAATGTTAACATGCATCTAATAAGGGCTTAATGAACTCATAACTAATGCTTATTTCATCTTACAATAACACTGACCTTAGCCCTTACTAATGTTATTAACACTGATGAAGTTTGAACACATATTCATGTTGATGGGTATCTTATAAGGACCTTGTTATCCATTTTCCATTCCTGCAAAATCCTGCTAAATGTGCCAAAAAACGCCTAAACAGCATACCCAAAGTAAATTGAAAGCTGTTCTTGAACCATTTGGAGTACATGCATGTAAATAGTCTCTTTTGAAAGCTGACACTCTGAAGTTATGTCCAGTGTGGTCAGGACCCCTGTCAGTCCTACTGGTGTTGAGTTATAGCAGCTTAAACACCAGGAAAGTGAAAGTTTCTATTTCCGCCTAGTTTTTGTTTTGAAAACAGAGGCCTAAAGAGGCCTAGAGGTGGTAGGTATTAGCTGGAACACAGCATTGGACCACAGGTTGAAGCCTTACCCAATTCAAATCCAAAGTCAAACATAATACCACAATATATTCATATTTTACACATGTTTTTATAAGAGTACATCCATGCGTTTTCTAAAAGGGCCTTTTGGAGACTCCAAAATGACCCTTTGAACCAAGGTCAAATAAAAAGGTATTCTTTTTCATATTTGTTATCTCTAATGAAAGGTGGTACTTAGAACTATCATAGCTAAATCCCTCATTAGTATTACTGAAACACAAAAACTAAATTATGTCACATTGTGTGCTTTATCTGATTCCCAGGATTGGCGCACAAAGAACACTGTCAACCAGATTGCGCAGTAGACTTTTATTTTGAAGGCTCCACAGAAGCTTGACATGTTTGGTATTAGCGTTTGCAGCATTTCCTTAGCTACAAGGCTAACAAGCTCATTTCAGAGCCATTCAAAGCCACGTGTTAGATATTCGTGTACAACGAGTGTGCGTGGGGGGGCGGGACGCACAGACCTAGTTGGCTGTAGAGGGCTGTCAACAGGGCATGGAAGCTCTGATTGGGTCAATCTTGATGTCAATCAAAAGGGGAGGGTTCAACGGACATTTTGATGTCTTCCTTTAGAGCACGGGTGTCAAACCCTGGTCCTCGAGGGCCGCTGTCCTGCATGTTTTAGATGTTTCCCTGCTCCAACACACCTGATTCGAATGAATGGTCGTTATAACAACCCTTTTAATTGAATCAGGTGTGTTGGAGCAGGGAAACATCTAAAACATGCAGGACAGCGGCCCTCGAGGACAGGAGTTTGACACCCCTGCTTTAGAGAATAGTATATTGGCAAGCGGAAAAAATACTACTTTGATGTGAATAAGGTATTTCTTTCGTCGCTAACTAGCATAATGAAACAAAGGATTATAGGATTATTTGGACAAACGTTTGGACATGGTTAGATACATTGGACCTTTGGGAATGTAACCAGCAAAATTACCAACATTTGATGGACTTGTTTGCATACCTGGACCATATATGAACCGTTGAGTGTGAGTAAAACTTTTTTCGTTTGGTGGTGAATTTATATTCGTGACCGGACAAAGACGTTACATGTACTTGCTGTTGCGACTTGATCTTGAAAAGGTTTATTTCAATGGAAGCACAAGAATCCTAGCTTTCCAATGATGTGTCATTTGTGTAGCCATCTTAAAAATATATTAGTTAGAATTGAGTGCGTTATAACTGAGGGAGGAGTGGCAGCGTTTCTGTCCCGTGGGCGGAACAGCCGGAAGGATCAGGATTTATACTGTATATCTAAAGGTCATTATGAGCACCTGGATCTGAAGTGTTTCCTAAAATATTATATTTAGCAATTCAAAACACTTTGCAATTCAATTCAATCTCACTTGTCAAAACAGCATGAAGGCGTTTTGTCAAAAAATTCTGACCATCACAGACAAGATGTATAATTGGGTGTGCTTTGCCTTCGGCATGAAGCACAACCTTTGTTA
>CAEFZP010003789.1:0-17742 GCA_903064625.1 Mallotus villosus
TATGAATTTTTGGGTTTGAAAAAATCCGAAAGGGGTTAGTATGACGTTTTGGGCTAAAATTTCCAAAGGGCTTAGTATGTGTGTTTTGGATGAAAACCACTGAAATAACCCTTTCGTATTTTTTTCAAACACAAAAATTCATACTCCCTGGTTGGTATTGTTTTGGCAAAAACACACATAGTAGCCCGTTTGCCAACACCCCAGTGGTTATTTCATCCAAAACACACATACTAAGCCCTTTGGAAATTTCAGCCCAACAAGCATCTGGACAAGGATCTGGTGTCTCCAGGGAGACGTCACGGCAACCATCTGGGGAGTCCTTCTGGTTACCTTGGCAACCATAAAGGGGAGGGGGGGGGTAGTCTATGAACAATAACAACAAAGAGAGCATGGTCGATTTTTATAAATTTAATATATCAATATATAGAGATATTTATCAACAGCTTTATTTCATAGAAACGTGAGTGAGACCATTTTGGCATACAGTACAGATATTCCATGTAAGTATAGAAGTAGCTAGGATTAAACCCCCTTCACCCCCACCACCCTCACCCTCACCCCCCCACCCCACCACCCCTAGACACAAAAACACCAAAAAACATAAACAACAGAGTGAAATACACAAGAACACAGACAAACAAGGCACCAATAAATTAAAATGATAACCCCTCTTTTTAAACACGCAAAACACAAATCTATTCAACAGAATTAAGTACAGAATAAACATCCTAAATTCTGCAATGTTTTACTGTTAAAAAAAAAGCAAAACAAAATCAGACAGAAATGAAATAAAATCACTTTGGCAGATTATTAATTTTAGTTACAATCAAGTATTAAAGAAATCCAGTGCTCTTGTGTACAAATAAATTCATATATGGTCTACACTCTTTCATGGAGGCTTTATGTACATCCTTTTGTACAGATACGATTAAAACATTATCAAAAGTTTTTGCTGTATGAAAACTTATTTACAAGTCATGATTCAAAACCATCGGACTGTCCCGATCACTCCTTCATCCCCTCCTCTGTATCACTTTACACAGTGCAGAAGGCTTCTTGAAAAGTTTGTGCAACAAACAGCATACAAAATGTTTTCCGCTATGGTTGAGAGATGAAGAGAGCCTGTGATGTTTGTCCATGAAAGAACCGCACCCCCCCACACCCCTCCCTCCCTCCCCCCCCCCTCCCCACCCCTCCCTCCCCCAAACCCAACCCGCCATTTCCTATGACGCTTACAAATAACCACAGGGGATCAAATCAACGTCCTTCAAGTAATAACACAGGGAGCAGGTAAATATCAACTACTGTTTGTGAGGAGAGGGGTCAGAAGGTGACACTTCACAGCAAACATCCCATAAGACAGAGGGAACAGGGAGAATCACCGGGGGGCGACGCTTGACGACGGTGGAGCCACCGAGGGTCCCAAACACTGGTGTGACGGAGGTCGGAGGTCGGGGGTGTGGAGGTCGGGGTTAGGGTTAGGGTCAGTACAGAGCTCAGGGTGAGAGTGCCGAGATCCACGACAGGGTCTTCTTCCTCCCTCCCTCTGTCCAGGGTGTCTAACCATCCTAAGGAAGATAGCCCTTGACAAAACACGGTGAGATGGAGCGAGATGGAGCGATAGAGAACGGAGGGATGAGGAGGTGAGGAGATGTGAGTGGTGTTAGACCGGGAGAGCGGGACAGTGAAGGGTGTGGACCCCACTAGTACAGGAGGACTAGGATCCACCGTTCCAGGTGCATAGAGAGAGAGGAAGTAACAGGAGAAGAGCACACCTACTGAAGATCCTTCTACTGTTCCCAGAGAGCAGAACCTACTGAGATCCTTCTACTGTTTCCCAGAGAGCAGAACCTACTGAAGATCCTTCTACTGTTCCCAGAGAGCAGAACCTACTGAAGATCCTTCTACTGTTCCCAGAGAGCAGAACCTCAGAACATCCTTCTACTGTTCCCAGAGAGCAGAACCTCAGAACATCCTTCTACTGTTCCCAGAGAGCAGAACCTCAGAACCTACTGAAGATCCTTCTACTGTTCCCAGAGAGCAGAACCTCAGAACCTGGAACAAGAGCCTTCAGCGACAACACCCGAGTCTTCTCACAATCACTGCCAGGTGGTTGGCCTTCTCCAGCTGGATTCCAGACACCAGATAGTGTAACACTGACTTTAGGGTTAGTTATCAATGATAAATTATTGTTTCGAAGCATTAAGATTCAGAGTCAGCTGTGGGCTCTGTCTTGGATGCATGGATCAAGGCAAACACTTATTACTAGGTTTAGCCACACCCACCCCTACACCTTACTCTGAACACAGCAGAGTACAGAGCCAGGCTGGACAGGTTGTGTTGAGTCAAGGTTTAGTCTTTATATTACACACACACACACACACACCCACAGACCCCCACACACACACACAACACACCCACAGGCTGTACAGGCAGAGCCACACAATAACTGACATCGTCCAGAGTCTGTCTGTGGGCAGACGGAGGAGCCAGACCAGGTTTGGAGAACAGGAAGAGAAAGGACTGATCGATAGAACACAAACCACAGCATTCAGACACATCTATATACACTACACACACAACATGGATCTGTACATGTACTGGAACCAGAGGAACCAGCAGATACCAGGAAGATAACGTGCTTCCTGTTAACACGTGTGTGTGAGTGTGTGTATATACAGCGTGTGTGTGCGCGCGTGTGTGTCGGATTAGGCCGGACGCAGTGTCAGCAGCGTTCCACTGAGATAAATGACCCTCCATTCATCTTCCAGAGAGTTCCGGGTGAGTTGGATCTAATCCTGGCAACTCTCCTCTCCTACCCTCCCACAACTCCTCTCCTACCCTCCACAACCCATCCTCCTACCATCTCCTCCCCCCCCTCCTCTCCTACCCTCCACAACTCCTCTCCTACCCTCCACAACCCATCCTCCTACCCATCTCCTCCTCCTCTCCTGTCCCCCAGCACACACCCAGGAGGCACGTCCAGGCAGACATAACCAACAGAGCGTGGAGAGTCATGATCTATAACTATCATCAATCAACCAATCCAGAACAAACTATGTGCTAAACTGAGAACCAGAAGCGTAGCTTTACCACAAGAGTACAGTGTGTGTGTACGTGTGCAAGTACAGTGTGTGTGTATGTGCAAGTACAGTGTGTGTGTATGTGCAAGTACAGTGTGTGTGTACGTGCCTCCTCATGCAGTCCAGCTCTGTGTGTGTCTATATGCAAATAGCATTCATGTATACAGTGATAAAACATGTGTTCTCATTCCAAAAGTTTGCTTGTGCGCTTTCTAGCATGAAACAGATGGGCGGGGGGCCGTTGAATCCGGTCAATTCTATTAGCATTTCTGACGAGTCTTCACATTAATCAAAACAAGTGGCCCCCAATGTAGCTCGGCTATCTAAACAAGCGGCCCCAATGTAGCTCGGCTATCTAAACAAGTGGCCCCAATGTAGCTCGGCTATCTAAACAAGCGACCCCAATGTAGCTCGGCTATCTAAACAAGTGGCTCCAATGTAGCTCGGCTATCTAAACAAGCGACCCCAATGTAGCTCGGCTATCTAAACAAGCGGCCCCAATGTAGCTCGGCTATCTCAGCGGCGCAGCCAGCGTGTTTCACCTTCGTGTCAAGTGCTCTTGGACTACGTCCGAGCTTACAAACAAACTACAGCACCCTTCAAATGAAGTTGTATTAACGATGAATACTTCGGACGGCGCGGACGTGAAAGTACGTCAGAGGGAGCTTGGAAAGCCGCTTCCTGTTACCCCATCATGCAACACAACATCCAGTGTAGTAGACTCCCTTACAGTGCTGCTCTCCTCTCCTAGCTTGACATCAGTGCTTATTTGTGACGGTCTCGTTCGCCCCTGAGAGCTGGGGACAGGTGGCTCAGGTAACGCAGGTAACGCAGGTAACGTTAATGGAAGACGAGTGGTCAGGTGACTTGTTGATCTGTTGTCGCCGTGTCGTAACTTCGCCCCCCCAAAATGAGTGTTTCATACCGACTGTACAACGTCTCTTTCAACTTCCAGAGACAGAAGTAGACAAATTCTCCTTCTGGCTGTTCGACTGCTCCTATCTCAAACACACACACACACACACACACAGACACACACACACCACACACACACACACACTTCAACAACCAACTGTGAGTGCACCTCTAACGCAAGATGAGCGGATTACCCCACAATCCCCCTCTCTCCCCAGCTCTGCCCTGCTGTTCCTCCCTGTGGCTCCTTTCTCCGTCAACTCCTGAACCTCCAACTCCAAATAACTCCTCCTCCACTCCTCCTCCACCCGAACCCCACACGGGCACACGTCCGATCAGGCCTGTCATATTAATCACACAAAACAAAATAATAAATAAATAACAAACGGTCACAAAAATATGGAAATCCAGCCGGCCCTGACTCCTGTGATGCCCCAGCAAGAAGCCGGGAGGGTGGGAGGGTCTATCCTCCAGATGTGACTGAGGGAGGGTGGGAGGGTCTATCCTCCAGATGTGACTGAGGGAGGGTGGGAGGGTCTATCCTCCAGATGTGACTGAGGGAGGGTGGGAGGGTCTATCCTCCAGATGTGACGGAGGTTACGGCAGGAAGGTTAGTCGTTATTAAGCAGCACTCCCCACTGTGGCTCAGCGGTAAACAGGAGACTAGCTGGCTCAGGGGTACACAGGACACTACAGGGAGAGAACTAGTAGTGGAACCAGTACAGTAGAGGTGCCAGTATTTCGCTAGTAGTGACTAGTATTTAGGTGGTAGTGACTAGTATTTAGGTGGTAGTTACTAGTATTTAGGTGGTAGTGACTAGTATTTATCTAGACATTACTGTACTACTAGTAAGAAGAGATCGTCATGTCTGACTGACATGAGTAACTAGGAGGTACCCCTTGTCCATGTTGGAGGAGGGAGAGAGGGTTCAAACAGCCCCCCTCTCCCTCCCTCCTCCACCTCCGCTGCCGAGTGGAGTCCTGGGGGTGTGTGGGGAGGGGGGCGGGGGGGCTGGAGATGAGACGGGGGGGCATGGTGTGCCCCTCAGGGGAATCCATCGTCTTCCAGACTGAGTGCCACCCGCTGCAGAGAGCAGATATAGAACACAGTTACCAACCACACCGAGGGCGTGTGTGTGTGTGTGTGTGTGTGTCTGTGTGTGTGTGTGTCTGTGTGTCTGTGTGTCTGTGTGCATAGCAGGGAGACAGCAAGGGCATTACTGAGGAAGACAGAAGGGCTGAGGGATAGACAGAGGAAGACAGATAAGAAGAGAGAATAAAGAGAGAGACAGAGGGAGGGAGAGAGAGGGAGAGAGAGAGAGAGAGAGCAAATCTTTTGTTTATGCAGATTCCACTGCTCCTCCTCCCTCCATCCTCGGCACGCTGATCGGGCTGCGATGGGAGGAATGCAGAGCGGGCTTACAGACGCCTGATCCACCTCAGGACACACTGATGTCTCCTTCTGAGACACCGTGCATACAGCTGGTCCTCCCAGAGGAGGAGAGGAGAGAGGGGAGAGGAGGAGAGGAGGGCATACAGCTGGTCCTCCCAGAGGAGGAGAGGAGGAGAGGGGAGAGGAGGGCATACAGCTGTCTTCCCAGAGGAGGAGAGGAGGAGAGGAGAGAGGGGAGAGGAGGAGAGGAGGGGGCATACAGCTGGCCCAGAGGAGAGGATGAGAGGAGGGGGCATACAGCTGGTCCTCCCAGAGGAGGAGAGGAGGGGGCCGGGGGATTGGTAGGGAGCAGAGAAGGAAACCAGCAGGGGGTAAAGCAGAGGAGGTGAAACCACGAATCAGCAAGCTAGGTTATCCTACCTACGAGAAATACAAAGATTGTCCTGTCCAATAAGGTGCTTGGGTTTGTTATAACTGGGAAGGGAGAACCAATCAGAGCTCGGAAGCTCCTGTCACATGGCCTTGAGGGGAGGGGATAAAGCTACGTCTCAACTCTGCACTTCCTTACAGAACAGAACCGACCAAAATGGCAATGACTCGTGAAAAACATGGAACATGGAACGAATGTGTGACGTATGGATGGAATGTCGGTACACAGGATTCTGTGTGTGTGTGTGTGCGCACTTTCGACGATGACTATGTTTTTCCGATCGATGGTGACGCGTGAAAGTGTACTCTACGTGGATGCGTTTAGGCGAAACCCTGTTCTGTTCCCCAGGTTACTCTGGGAGAGAGGGGGGGGCTTCTCTTCCCCCCCCCCAAGCCCCCGCCCCCCTCCTCTCATTTCCCGCTGGAGAGCATCGGCGCCCCAGAGTACCAATGAGAGTTGCTGTCTGTCATCCCGCCCCCTAAGGGCAGGGCTATGAATGGCTGGTGGGAGCCGTCACTCACGGCGGGGTACACGTGTCCGACCGTGTCGCTGCGCCCGATGTGGATCTCGTCGTCCTCGTCCTCCGTGGTCTTGCGATAGACGGGGTTGTCGAAGTTCATGCTCTTGGTGTTCTTCCTCCGCCAGTTCCTCCACACCAGGTAGCCTCCGGAGCAGAGCAGGCCGATGACCACTGTGGCAAGGATAGGAACTGCATGTGTTTAACACACAGCGACACACACAGACACACGGCGGGAGCGTTAACACAGCCGGGGGACACGGAGCGGCGCACACACACACACACACACACACACACACACACACACACACACACACACACACACACACACACCACACACACACACACACACACACACACACACAGACTCACACACACACACACACACACACACACACACACACACACAGACTCACACACACACACACACACACACACAGACTCTCACACACCACACACACACACACACACACACACACACAGACAGACTCACACACACACACACACACACACCCACTCACACACTCACACACTCCACACAACTCCCACACTCACACACTCACACACTCACACACTCCACACACCCACACCCCCACACACACCACACCACACACACACACCCACACACACCCACACACACACACACACACCACACACACACACACCCCACACACACTCACACACTCACACACTCACACACTCACACACACACCCCCCCACCACTCCACACACACCCCACACCACACACCCACACACCACACACACCACACACTCACCCACTCACACACTCACACCCTCCACACACACACACCACACACCCACACACACACCCCTCACACACTACTCCCACCACCGACACACACCCCACCACACCCACCTCCCAGCACTCCCGCTCACACTCCCCACTCCACACACTCACACACTCACACACTCACCACCCCACTCCACACCCCACACACCCCCCCCACCCACACCCCACCCACACACACCCACCCCCCACCCCCCCACACACACCCACACCACACACACAACCCACACACACCCACCACACACACATACTCCCACCACACACCACCACACACACACACACACCCCACACACACACACACACACACACACCACACACACACACACCCCACACACACACACACCACACACATACTCACACACACACACACACACACACACACCACACACACACACCCACACACACACCACACACACACATACTCACACCACACACCCACACACCACACACACACACACTCACACACACACACACACACACACACACACCACACACACACACACACACCACACACACACCCACACACACACACACACACACACACACACACACACACACACACACACACACACACATATCATTCAAACAGTTTTTTATTATCCTTTTGAATAACATGTATTTAGTAATATGTAGTGAAGTTTTTTAATGGGTAGTATATGTTTTTATATAAATGAATTTGTTTAGATTTGGGTAGGGAATGAGAGAATGTGTAGTGATTGAAGGATGTAAAGGACGGAGGGCGTGCAGGCTGTGGGGGGTAAGCTGTGTTTTGCGAGTGAGTGGGGTTCCCATCCTTATTTCCCTATCAGCTGGCGTGAGGAAGTCTCCCCATGGACGTCTGGTCTAATTGCTCTTTTGTTGGAGGGGGTGAGGGAGTAGAGTGGGGGGAGGGGAGGGGGGATGGGGGAACAGACCCCTCTATGATTGGGCCCTAGCATCACCACTTCTGCTGTAAACACCCCATTTAAGGAAAACAGGCTTTTGTTGGGAACGAACACGTCTCTCCAAATGAGCATCGCGGCTTCGAGAATGTTGAAAGGAGGGATTTTAAGGAGGAGTCGTTCGGGGAAGAGGCGGGCGGTGGAGGGCAGGATTAACAAACGGGGTTCCTTTAATGAACCAGGACATGGGATCTCTCAATTATCCAACCGAAGGTGGTTAACCCACTAAGCTGCTTTGCAGTCTAGTGAGAGTCCTCAGACTGTGGGAGAGCTGAGGCACTGGAAGGTTCTAGAGCAGGGGTGAGGGGAACAGGAGGTTCTAGAGCAGGGGTGAGGAGAACAGGAAGGTTCTAGAGCAGGGGTGAGGAGAACAGGAAGTTTCTAGAGCAGGGGTGAGGTGAACAGGAAGGTTCTAGAGCAGGGTTGAGGAGAACAGAAGGTTCTAGAGCAGGGGTGAGGTGAACAGGACGGTTCTAGAGCAGGGGTGAGGAGAACAGGAAGGTTATAGAGCAGGGTAAGGAGAACAGGAAGGTTCTAGAGCAGGGTGAGTGAACAGGAAAGTTCTAGAGCAGGGGTGAGGTGAACAGGAAGGTTCTAGAGCAGGGGTGAGGGGAACAGGAAGGTTCTAGAGCAGGGGTGAGGAGAACAGGAAGGTTCTAGAGCAGGGGTGAGGTGAACAGGAAAGTTCTAGAGCAGGGGTGAGGTGAACAGGAAGGTTCTAGAGCAGGACTGAGGAGAACAGGAAGGTTCTAGAGCAGGGGTGAGGTGAACAGGAAGGTTCTAGAGCAGGGGTGAGGTGAACAGGAAGGTTCTAGAGCAGGGGTGAGGAGAACAGGAAGGTTCTAGAGCAGGGGTGAGGGGAACGGGAAGGTTCTAGAGCAGGGGTGAGGAGAACAGGAAGGTTCTAGAGCAGGGGTGAGGTGAACAGGAAGGTTCTGCAGTCACCGCCTGCCTCGAATGGTTCTAGAGCAGGGGTGAGGAGAACGGGAAGGGGGGAGGGTCAGGGAAAAACACGACACACACACACACACACAAATACACCCTCATAAACACAAACATGCAAACACACACACACCCCAACACACACACACACCCCCACACACACACACACCCCAACACACACACCTGCGTGCATGGGATAGACAAGACAGAAGCAGAGAGGAAGCTGAAGCGGTCGGGAGGTCTGGGAGGTCGGGAGGTCGGAGGTCAGGCGAGGAGACGGACGCTACTCACCTATGGGGATGACGATACCCAGAACAGCTACCGTGATGTTGTTGCCCAGCAGGTAGTGTTCACTGCCGGCTGAGAAGAGAGGGGAGTGAGAGAAAGAGAAGGAGAGAGAGAGAAGGAGAGAAAACAACATTGGACAAATTAACAAAAAATATTTCTCATCGGCCCTGTCAGCATACACCCCCCCCACCGACGACCCCCCCCACCCTCTCTCCATGTTGTCTGCATCTCCTGTTGAGTAATAACTCCTGACTCAGTCCCCCCCCCATTAGGTGCGGACGGCCATTAGCAGCACAGTAATTAGCGCGCCGTAATGGAGTCTTGCCTGCGAGATCAACAGCAGCGAATCAGACACCGAGCCTCGCATACCGATAGCCTCCCGCAGATACGGAATGACTTGGCACTGGCGTTGTCACACACACAAATGTACACCAAAGAATACAGACTATATACACACACGTATACATGCACACACACATTTTCCTGTCGATCCGAAGTTGAGGAGTTCCCGACTCAGCAAAACGTGAAGTGAAAAAGAATCCTAAAGCATGAGTGACGCCAATGAGCCCTGATACTCAAAAGGGGATTAAAACAATCTTACTAAACCTTTTCCCTGAAAGGACAGGGCCTACGGTTCTTAAGAGTTTAGGATGAACGTGTGTCGGGAGCGAGAGAAGCTCTTAAGAGGGTGTACGGTTCGTGACTGTCTGGACGACTGAGCAGGTGTTACTATGGCAGCTGCTTCCTGACTGACTGTGGCCGGGATCTCGTCTCTGTCAGCGCCACGCTCGCTCTTTCCTCCGCTCGGTTGTCATGCGACGCACGCCGAACAGCTGATGTCAGCGAAGCCGCCGATGTGCACCAAGTCGTAACGACACCGCCGTGTCCCAGTTTCCTCCGCCCACAACCGCGTGTTAGCGCAGCGGTGAGAAGGCTTTTCCAATTCTCTGAACATCGCTACATGTTTCTGTTCGCCTCGTCAAGGGTTAGACACCGCTGTGCGACGAAGCTCACTGAGGCAGCAACTTCCTTCCACATCTATCCAGACCTCCGTCTCCCATCGGCTCTCCTTCTCCTCTCTCTCTCTCTCTCCTCCCCTCTCCCCTCTCTCTCCTATCTCCTCTCTCCTTCTCCCCTCTCTCCTCTCTCCTCTCCTCTCCTCATCCTCTCACACTCCTGTCCACCTCCTCAAAACTTCAGTCCTCTCTCTCTCGCGTTCTCTTTCTTGCTCTCTCTCTTTGCCTCCCTCTCTCTCTGTTAAAACTCTTTTCGCCTCACCCCATTATCTCTCTCCCTTCCTCCTCTCTCCCTTCCTCTCCTTCTCTCTCCCTTCCTCTCCTCCTCTCTCTCTCCCTTCCTCTCCTTCTCTCTCTCCCTTTCCCTCTCCTTCTCTCTCCCCTTCCTCTCCTTCTCTCTCCCTTCCTCTCCTCCTCTCTCCCCTTCCTCTCCTTCTCTCTCTCAGGAGTGATTACTGGACGGGTGACCTCCTGCGCAGCACATTTATCATTCTCAGCGGTTTGACTCTTCTTATCTTCTCTCTAATGGACAAACCGCTCTCTCTCTGTGCTCTCCATAAACAACAACATCCCTGCTGGTTGTCCAGAGGCCGTCCTAACCCTGACTGACCTGACGAGGGCGCTGCAGCACCTGATGTACTGTGGTGAGACGTGAGCATGCACACACACACACACACACGTCTCTCACACACTCTCTCACTCACACACACACACACACCCTCTCACACACTCTCTCACTCACCACACACACACACACCACCTCTCACACACTCTCTCACTCACACACACCACACACACGTCTCTCACACACTCTCTCTCTCACTCACACACACACTCACTCACTCTCTCAGACATACAGTCGCACAAACACACACACACTTCTCTCACACACTCTCTCACTCACACACACACTCACTCACTCACTCTCTCAGACATACAGTCGCACAAACACACACACAAACACACTGTTGACAGTTGGTACTTGCTTACTATGTTTTTATCCACTGAAAGCTTACAGAAACCCGATGAAGCATTGTAGCTGAAACATTGATTTTCACTAAATCGCTGTAAGACCAGTACGTGTACAGTGACTTGTTTATCTACCCTGCAGTTCTTTGCTGTCCAAAACCAGATGCAGCTCTTCCCAAGAGACACAGAGGACCCGCTGTTCATTTTTGTTCTTTTCTCTCTTTGTTGATCTCTAGATGGATCTGGCAACGCATTCAAGAATGATTTGCTGTCATGCCAATGAAGCTTGATTGGAACAAAGGGGGAAGGGCAGACAGAGAGAGTCTGAGGAGAGAGAGAGAGAGAGAGTAGAGGGAGAGAGAGATCTATACGCTGAGACCTAATAGATAGAGCGCGAGATATCTAGAAGAGATAGAGAGATCAGATAGATAAGATATTGGTTGGTATATATAAATATATACATTTAGAACATAAACAATATAATATATATATATACAGATATAATATATATATAATATATATATCAATATATACAAAAATTTATATACATACATATATATAGGTAGATCTCTATATATATAAATATATAAATATTATAGCCCAAATCCCGTATGTTTTTGCCTCAAAGAACGGAACAATAAGTAACTACATATATATATATATATATCTCTGCTATATCTATATATATATTATATCCGACTATATATATGATATACTCTTTCTAAATATATCGTCTACATCTCTCCTTGATACCTTTGACAGACAAATATAGAGATAGATACATACATCTATACATAGTCTCTCCCCCTCTCTTCTATCTCCTCTATCTATCCTTCTACATTACCTCTATCATCTTCTGTCTCCCACCACTCTCAATTATATACAATATAGTCTATCTATATTTATATGATATAGAATATACAATATCCGAAATATAGATTATCATGCTTCATAGTAGTATTAAGTGATGAGTTACTATTTTACACCTCAGATGTCATCTTTCCTATCTTTGTTGTTAGCTGTTAGGTACATCATTTCCTCCACGCAGGTGCCCTCTCGCTTCATTGCCGATGGTCGGTCAAGTCTTTCTGGTTTTGGGGTGGGGTTATTTTTTTTTTTGTTTTGTATGTTTTTCGTTTGGTTTTTTTTTTTTTTCTTGTTTTTTTTTTGACTTTTTGTTTTTTTATTTATTTGTTTTGTTATGTTTGTGGTGTTGGTATGTTTGTTTTTGGTCTCTCTTATTAGTGGTTTGCGTGGGTAGCCTATAAGTGGAGCCCGCATATACTTGGTATCTGTATTTTGTGTCTCCTGGGGTGCTATCCTGGGTGACTACTCTACCTCGGGTTTTCTTCCTGGTGGGGCTCGCGGTGGCGCCAGGGGCAACACCGTTGGGCACCGCGCCGGGGCGGGTGCGCGTAGGGCCCACCTTTCTGTCCTCTTTCCTCTCGTTTTCTTCCTCCTTTTCTTTTTCTCTTTTTCCTTCTCCTTGTCTTCGTCTTTTTCTTCTCTTCTTTTTTTGTCGTTCGTTATGTCTCCTTTCCCGCTGCCTCTTGTTGTTCCTTCTCTCTTTGCTTCTCTTCTTTTTTTCTTCGCTTTTTTCGGTCTCTCTTTCTTCTTCTTTTTTTTAGTTGTGGTGTCCTTCTCCTGTTTCGCCGTCCGAGCCTTGGGCTCTCCTATCTCGTCTTTCTTCTGCTTCTTCTTATGCGGGGCAGTAGTGGCCCTTCTCGTCTGTTTCATGGCATATGGCAGTAGCAGAATGATATAAAAATAAAAATTGCGAACACTCGAGACACACACACATGCACACACACAGTTCTGTAACCTTAGTACTGTATACCTTCACACTGAAGACCAAGCTGCTTTCCATCCTTGTGACGACCTTTTTGGGCTTGTTGTGTTTCCTTGCACACACAACGACATACACACACACACACACATCACGCTGTTTTACCTCTGTGAGAAGTGTTGGAGTCTCTCTCTGGATGCTGTTGTGGGGCCAGGTTGGGGTCAGTGTTGGGGGCCAGGGGGCTGAGAGTGGAGGTCTCTCCGGGGCCACTGCTGGTGGTGGAGGGTGGGCGTCCTCCACTGGGGGGTGGTCCTGGGGGGAAGCTGGCGGGGGCGACGTAGTGGAGGTTGGTGGGCCGTGTGGTCGAGGCCTCCTGGGGTGGTGGCTGGAGGTTGTGGAGTCGTGGCGGTGGTGGTTTGGTGGAGGTGGATGGACGCGTGCGTGGTGGTGGTCGTCACGGTGGAGGTCGGGGTTGAGGTGGTGCTGGGGGGTGGTGGTGGTCGATGTGGTCGTCGGGGCTGTGCGTGGTGGTGTGACCGCTGTGTCGTCTTAGGCTTACTACTTGTCGTGTACAAAACGTTTGAGAAGAAACGAGTGTAGTAAACCCAGACGATCTGGTGACGCTGACAGCAGACAGCTTCCACGGTGAAAACAGACAGAACAACAGCAGACAAGCTTCTCCATGTGAAAACCAGACAGACAGGACCATCAAGCTGACAAGTCTTCATCACGGTGGACGAACAGACAGACAAAGCTACACACAGCAGACAGCTACTCCTGTGACGACTAGACGACAGTAACACACAGCTTACACAAACAGACAGTCGCCATCTCAACACGTGCGAGGCTGTCATTAGGCTCGACAGTGTTTTTCATCACGGCACTCTGACAGACTGACGTCTGACTGAATACACCATGTATGAGCCTCATGACAATGGGCTGTGTGCAGTGGTGGGTAGGTGAGTGAGTGGGAAGCTGAGACCGAGATGATGTTACAGTGAGGACCTGTCACTCCTAGAGGAGGAGGTAGAGGGAGGAGGCGTAGGGAGTACGGTGATGATGAGACAATGAGGACGGAGGAGGTCAGTCAGGAGTATGTAGAGGAGAGGTGGTGGTAGAGGAGGTGGAGGGGGTAGCGGAGGAGGAGCAGGATAAGTGGAGGAGGTAGTATTCATTATATTCTTACTGAAGATTCTGTATAGAGGAAGTATATTATTTGTTTAGTATTAGATTTAGTAGGATCATTAGTTAATATTAGTAGTTTTAGGATTATTGATCAGTATTCGTACAAATATAATTCTGTTTATTATTTATAGCATTATTTTTATTTATAATTAGTATTAGTATTAATATTATGTGATTCTGATGATTTTGAGGATTAATATGATTATCATTATTTTTATTATTAATATTACTTATATTATTATTTATATTATTATTTTACTTGATAATTGTAATTATTAATAATTATTATTAATATTATTATCCAATTATTTTTATTCAATATTATTAGTAATATGCTTATCCTTCTTTTAATTATTAATAGTATTAGTAATAGTATTATCCATTATTATTTTTATTTATTTTTATTATAAGCTATTATTATCTTATTTTTATTCAGTGAATATTATTAGGATATTTATTATCATTTATTTGTTATTTATAATATTATTATTAATATTGTATAATTATTTTAGATTATTTGTAGTTATTAATATTATTATCATTATTTTTATTATTACTATTATTATCAGTATGTTTAATTATTAATATTATTAGTTCATATTTTTATGTAGTTAAATTATTTATATTAACAAAAAATAGTATTTATCAAACATTATTTTTATATTAAATATTTGATTATCATTATTTTTATTATTAATTTTTAGTATGCATTATTTTTTAATTTATTATACTATTAGATCAATTTTGCTATTCTTTTCTTCTCCAATCATTGTGCGATCATACCATGTCATCAGTCTTCCGTCATTTCCTTCCCATCTCCATGTCGTCATTGCATGTGTCAGGTTTACTTGGGGAGTGGGTTCTGTATCTGAGGGGGGCCTTGAGACACAGGTACTCAACCCCCCCGTTGTGCATACTGCCCAGTTTACACGCGTCGGGGCTTCAGGAAACATCAGAGTACCCGGTTAGTGACACGCCACACGCCACATGCTACACGGGTAGGAACACCGCACACACGCTACAAACAAACAATACACTCTCCACGGTTGGGAGGACACGCTACCGAACATGCGACATGGGTTAGGAACACAACACTGCCAACACACAAAGAACTCCACAGGTGCTACACGCTTCCGACACTACACGACGCGTTTGTGGGTGAGCGTCCACACAGACAGGACCACGCTCCACGCTCGCCACGCCACGAACGCCCACGCTCCCCGCAACACACTCTCACCACGCTCCACGCCACGCACTCCACGCTCCACGCCACACACGCCACGCGCACACACTCCACGCTCCATCGCCACCACCTCGCTCATGTAGAGCGTAGAACTCTTCCCTCACTCTCGCTCCACGCACTCCCGCTCCCGCCCACGCGCTCGCTCCCGCCACGCACGTCCACGCCACACTCGCCCTCTCTCACGCCCACGCGCGACACTCCAGGCTACACTCCAGCTACCTCTTGCTACTGTTCCAGCCGCTCGCTCAGCTACGGTGTAGAACAGGATGAAGCTGTACGTCAGTGGTCCTACCGACTCATGAGAGAAGAATGTTTGAAACTGCCGGAGCTCCTCTCTGAGGGGCTGACGGGGACTTTCATGTCGCGCGCGTTACCCAGCCGCGTAGCTCTCTGAGACAGACTGGATGTGCTGGTCTGGTTCCTGTGTACGCTGTATAGGGCTGCTGCAAGCCGATAGCTGTACAACTGCAATAGAGAGTGCCCTCCACACATCATACTTTCTACACACTAAACTCACACACAACACAGCGATCGTGTGTGCAACCACCCATCTGGTGTGTGTGTGTTTATATAAACCTGGTGTGGTCTACATACCATAATCAGCTGTATCTGCCCGTGACTTAGCTTGCACCTCTCTACTCGGCTCACTAAAGGTCCCGTGGTCGTTTGTGTGTCGTTGCTGTTGTTGGTGCGGCGGCGCTAAAGTTTGTGTGTGTGTGTGATGTGTGTGGGTGTGGTGGGTGGCTCTGTGGTGTTGTAGACACGAAGTCTGCAAGGAGAGAGAAGAATCTCTTCCTGAAATATGTGTCAGATACAAGTAGCAAATGTATCTCATGGCACTATCATCACACAAAAACGTGGAAACCGTTAGATGGTAAAACTGTGGCTGGGATTACTGAGTGTTCATCTCTCAGTACTGGTACCAGCTGAGAACTGGGGACCAAAAGATGATGGACAGGAAGACAAGACAGAGATAAAGAGAGAGAGACAGAGAGAGAGAGAGAGAGGATGAGTAAGAGACCAACAGAAACAGAGCAGAGAGAGAGGGGCTAGAGAGAGAGAGAGAGAGGATAGATGAGAGAGCGAGAGAGAGAGACAGAGAGAGACAGAGACGAGACAAAAGAGACAGAGATCAGAGACAGAGACAGATAGCCATGAGACAGACAGAGACAGAGACGAGACAGAGACCAGACACAGAGACAGAGACAGAGTCAGAGCACTGAGACAGAGAGAGCTGGGTGAAACTCACTGAAATATATTCTATTTCCCTATTCTTCTATTCTGCAGTTCCTGTCTGCAGAGCGGTAGGTAAGAAAAATTCTATGTGATCTTTCAACAACAACCGTAGACAATAGATTATATCAAAGATATATACATATATAATACTATAGCGAATATATTATAGACTATATATAATATATATATATATTCAAAATTTAATTCAATGTGTCTCCTCATTTATATGATCTTACTTTTTTCCCGTCCTTTTTTTTTTTTTCCCCTCCTGCTCTTGTTTTGTCATTTTGGAGACCACATGTTATATTCTTTTTAAATATTCGTTAATTCTTTTGATTGCTCTTTCATTTCTCTATTTTCACCGCAAACAGACTGAACTCAGCAGAACTTGCTGATTTAATTAATGATGAATGAGGATTATGAGGGTTCAATTAGCTCCTCTGGCTGGTGGCTACAGACCCCACACAACACACACACACACAGCAACCAACACAACACTGCTCACTCGGCCACAGACCCGCTAAATGATCAGACTGTATTGAGTTAACACAGGATCACGACACACACGAGCACACACACACATACACCACCACACACACATACAACACACGACACACCACCATACTTCTGAGCAAGCAGAGATGGGAGAATCTGAATAGATTATATATTATTGACACACAGTCAACAATTTATTTCCTTGCAAAAAGAAAGAAAAATAAGATAAGCATGCCAACAATAGTGTGTGTGTTGACGTGTGTGTTTAACGTGGTGTTGACGTGTGTTTGGGGTGGTGTTGAAGTGTGTTGTGTGTGTTGACGTGTGTGTTGTTGACGTGTTGTGTTTGACGTGTGTGTTGTGTACGTGTGTGTGTTGTGTTGAACGTTGTGTGTTTTTTGGGGGTGATAGAGAACCTTTGGGGGGCTTGTCTCACAGCTCGTGGAACACCCACCAGGTACAACACGCATGCACATGGCAGGGGGGTTGTTCACA
>CAEFZP010003790.1:0-129378 GCA_903064625.1 Mallotus villosus
CTCTTTGGATGAAATTGTCTACTAAATGTAAACTATACATTTTCTCCCAACTGCTTTTTATTCTCAATGAAGTCATAACTCATCAATTATTGGACCTTCTTTCCATTGAGCCTATAGTACAGGCCTGCCTTGAGAAGAAAATACCATCCAGAATGACCTTTTTGTAAAAACTGTTTATCAGTTCCAGTTAACTGCATTGACTTGCTTGAGGGAGTTTGCAAACATTTGACAAAAGGTGTTTGTGTGAGACCCGTGTAATCTGTTCAGAGAGGCCAAACATGTAATTATAACCAATTTAACATGATCTAAGAAACTGAGAGAGATAAATTAGTTTGCCCTGCAAGCCTGATTACAGTCATCAACTTTGCCAAAGGTATTATGAGGAATCTTGCAGTGAGGAGGATGTTGCTGCTTGTGGCATTGAGCTGTCTTGGATTTCACACTAAATGCTGATAATCTGAAGCGAATTTATGTAAAAAACAAATAAAAAACTGATTGAATTTACAATTTCAAAATCATTTACAATAAATGAACAGTTGGGGGGTGTAGAGTGGCATTTAAAACTGCCTCTTTCTGTAAGTGAGCCATGACTTAAAATATAATCAAGAATGTTCACGAGACGTCACACTCAGGCTTCTACATTGGCAAATAGCAATGAATGAAGGAATTATCTAATTAAACAGTTCATTAATCCATGAATGAATGGATTGATGGATGAACTCATGGCTGGATGAAGGGGTGTGTCGTGTAGCTCCAGATGTGAGGGAGCAGTGTGCAGTCGCCACATCAGTAAGCATGCAATGTTGAGCTTACCTTCTAGGTTCTTGGTGAACAGGACCTGTAACAGCAGCCAGAGGAAGAGCAGCAGGATAACTCCCTCAATCATTCCCTTGCAGCAGAAGAAGAAGACAGACTGCCAGACAGGCTGGCCAGGGTCGTCCTCCTCCCGGTGGGGCATGTTGAACTGGACCTAGAAACAGACTCAGACACAGATTTGGTAGCAGACAGGAGCTGGGTAGTCTTGCCTGTCTAATAGCCCTGATGACGTCCTTCCTCAGAAAAGTTTGTATTCAGTGGTAAGTGGTTAGATGTTAGGGTTCCCTCGCGGGAGATCAGTGGTAAACATCCAGTGTTCAGAACAGCTGGACATTGTACTGAGCTTGACATATTCTGAGCTGTTAGACCTCCCAGCTGAGAAGACTGGAATTGGTATTCCAGGCATTGTTCTGGTGAGGATTTCCCCAAAACGTATTTCAGTGTGCCTCTCTATCCAGCTATGCTGCCATTCTGTCCAGGAAGGTAATCCCTTCTTCCAGAGGAGGGGAGTGAGTGTGCCACTCTGGGTCCAAGTGAAGTGAGGTTCTCTCTTGTCCTGCAGTTACTGTCTCTGGCCAGAATCCACTCACAGCTGCAGTCCTGTCTCAGTTTTCCCAATAACACACACATTTTAACACACGCACACACCCACAGACACAGACACACACATGCATATATGCACATGTACACACACACACATTCTATCTATCTATCTCTCACACGCACACACACGCGCGCGCGCGCACACACACACACACACAAACACACACACAAAGTCTAACACTATACCTCAATCAGCACAATCCCTTGGCTCCTCCCCTCCTTGAAAGACCTGCAAGCTGTCACTTCCATGAGCAAGTTGTCTTTCAGCAGAGTAGGGATGAAGGATCAGACCAGTACTCAGTTTGCTGACAACTATTCACACACCCACAAACGGTCACTTACACACACAATACTCTCATGTGGCATGTTTGTCTTTCAAACTAATTGTATTTGCTTAAACTTGGACATCTAAAATTATATTCTAAACCCCATCTAATGCTAATATCCTAAATACATTAAGCCTACTGTAATCAGCCGTAATACAAAATTGCATACAAATGAAATCGTGTACCACAAAGTAACATCTTTTGTAGTGAGAGAAATGTTTTTCTACATTATTTTGAACTGAGCCCAACTTTTCTATTGTAGTCACTTGGTATTCCAATTAGCTTGGAAACAGCTTCATAGCTTCAAGCCATCTTTTTAAATCATGCAAGAATAATACAGCAATTGTTCCAGCAAATATATCTAAAGACGACTGATCTTTAGAGATATTTAAAGATATATAAAGATCAACCCTGTAACAATACTGACACCTATTGGACATTGATGAGTATACCATTGACTGTTGCATCATCAGTAAGCAATTAGTACATTTCTATGAAGTAAGACAATAATTAATACAATTTCTAAAATGTTATTTACACGGTTGAATAGGACGGTGGTCTGAGCCATCTATCAGAGCAAATGAAACATGATCTGACAGATTCATCTGGTTTCCAGGCCAGGTCAAGATACTCTCTCAAAAAGATTTCCCTCCGATAAGAATCTGGTCGGACCAATCACAACCGTTTATCTGATATGTGAGGGGTTATGATCACTGTACAGATCATCACTGTTGAGGCATTAAATGACAACCAAGAGGATGCTGTGATGCTCTAATTGGTTGAATACACAACATTGTATCTATTATTAGGGACCATTTAGGAAATACTTCAGACTGTCCTTACACAAACAAATATGAAACGTTCACACACTACTAACGTTCACACACTACTGAAAACTTCAGTAGGTTGAACCAATATATATTTTTTAAAGTTTAGAAAGAAAAAGAAAAACGCCCCTTGTAAATCTTAATTTAACTGAGAGGTTCCACACTCATTTGCATTTTCAAATTGGTCTGGCAATGCGAGGCTGGTAAAGCTGTGAAATCTGTCGTTTTCATTGAGTTATTAAAATGATTTGGTCTGGAGTGTTGCTTGGTGGTAAAGTTTTTTTATTATGCAAATCACTAGTCAAACATTTATGCATCTTCATTATGCTGATGGTAGATAGATGGATGATGATGGTGCCTCCATTTCTTCTCCCCATGAAGAGTAATGCTCATGTGACATAGTTGGATGGTTGGATACATGTGTGTGAGTGTGTGTGTGTGTTGGGGGGGATAGTCAACATTTTATATTTAATGTGAGTCTGTGTGGCTCTGTGTGTGTAAGGAGGGGAGGGGGGGGGGTGATGGGGGTGGGTCCTAGCCCTCCTTCTGCTTGGTTCTCTCCATTCTTTTCTTTGCCTTTTTGAACAGAAGCCTGCCGAGGAATCCATCTCTGACGGCCTGAATCTGGGACAGGGCAAGCTGAAGGTCTGTCTGAGCCTGCTGCTTCTCCTCCTCCAGCTCTCTCATCTGGAGGTCCAGGTTTTCCATCTCCCTGAGAGACACCTGGGCCTGGGACAGAGCCTTCTCAGCCCTTCCCCTGGGCTGCCAGAGCCTGGATCTTCTCCTCTACTAAGATGTTCTGCTCCTCCTCTCTGTTCTTCATCAGGTCTGTCAGCCGGCCCTGGAGAGACTCCACCTGAGCCTCCATGACCCCCATGCTGGTCTGAGTTACAGCCAGAGCTTCCTCAGCTTGGGAGCATGCCTGGAGAGTCAGTCTGGACTTGTCTTCCTCTTCAGACAATCTCTCCAGAAGAACCTGTTTCTCCACCAGGCTGGCCTGGACCTGGACCAGCGCGGTCTCGGCCTGAATCTGACCATTCAGAGCCTCCTTCATCTCCAGCATCATCTTCGTTTCAACCTTCTGCTGGTTCTGTTTCGCCGTCAGATGGTCGCTTGCCATAGCCACCATGCTGACCTGGGTCTGCTCCAACAGGTCCTGCAGGCGTGAGCAGGTCTCTGTGGCTGACAGGGTCTTCGTTTCTGCCACAGTCAGCTGTCCCTGAAGTGACTCCACCTGAGCCTCCATGGCCACCATGCTGGTCTGAGTTACAGCCAGAGCTTCCTCAGCTTGGGAGCATGCCTGGAGAGTCAGTCTGGATTTGTCTTCCTCTTCGGACAATCTCTCCAGAAGAACCTGTTTCTCCCGTGTGTTTTGTTTCACAACGTCGACCAGGCTGGCCTGGACCTGGACCAGCGCGGTCTCGGCCTGAATCTGACCATTCAGAGCCTCCTTCATCTCCAGCATCATCTTCGTTTCAACCTTCTGCTGGTTCTGTTTCGCCGTCAAATGGTCGCTTGCCATAGCCACCATGCTGACCTGGGTCTGCTCCAACAGGTCCTGCAGGTGTGAGCAGGTCTCTGTGGCTGACAGGGTCTTCGTTTCTGCCACAGTCAGCCTTCCCTGGAGCGACACGACCCTCTGCCTCTCTTCCCCAAGGCTCTCTTGCAGTCTCTCATTTTCGTCTGAGAATGTTGCTGCCTGAATCTTGGTCTCTGCCAACTGTCTCTCCAGGTCAGCAGACCTCTCCCTGAGCATGTCCATCCCCTTATGAAGCCACCTGGTCTTCAGTCCAGAACGAGCCTTCTCCTCTGCCAGCTCTGTGCTTTAGCCACTTAGCTGTACCAAGCAGCGTGTCCATCTCTCTCTGCATGTCTGCAGTCTTCTCCTTCTCACGCAGCACCTCGTGCTCCTTCTGGTTCATCTCTATCAGAAGCTGCTGTTCCGCTGCCCTCCTCTCCTCCTCCATGAACTCTCTAGCGCGGCGCATCCTCGACTTGCGAGGTGCCGACGTCTCACCCGCGGACGCCTCCTCTGCCATCGTTACAGGGGTAAATGCCGGTTTCACTTCAGGAGCAGAAGAAGGATGAGGGTTTTTTATGATAGGTTGAGCGTACTTTATTGTACTCTCTTCGCTTTGGAGAGTTGCCATCTCCCGCGCAGCTCTCTTTTCTGCTTGCCTCACTGACTTTCTTTTCATTGCGACCTAATTGCTGTCAACGACGGAAGAAAATCCAGATATGAGCTCATTTCGCTCGATCGTTTTTTATATAATGTGATTATGACGTTCTACTACATGTCCTGCAATACCGTCATCAATGGCTTGGAATATTTGATCTCCGTTTTATTCACATCACACGGGGCCGGGGCGCGAACTAATTTCCAACTCACATTTACATTTAGTCATTTAGCAGGTCGCTCGTCTCCAGAGCGACTTAATTACTAGTACAGGGACATTCCCCCCCTTGTGGGAACTTCACCGTGGCAGAGCCCACACATGACTTACATAGTGTTGTGTTGTGTGTGGCTAATAAAATCATGTGCCTTGTTCTAAAGTCATGTGCCTGGATAAACAACAATCATGATCATCAGCATGTGAATTCCCTACTGGAAAATGCCTTTACTTTGGGATTTAATCAAACAAACCATCACCAGAGATTGATATTGGAATAATTTCAGTCCACAAGCATTTGGGGGATCGAGACTAACCCCGTTTACACGACAACAGTGTTTTTTGGGCCTGAAGACGCAAACTTTTGGAAGAATGTATGTACGTATGTTTACATAGTGATAGACTGCATAGACCAAATTAGTGATGGGGGGAATAGCCAATTCCCTGGACTACATACACTGCAACTGTGTCATTTATATTTAGTGGGCCTTTAATCTAAACCAGTCAAGATTACCTATTTTGGTGGTGATTATATATTTAAAACAAATGATTTTTTTTAACACGCAGCACCCCTACTTCCCCTATATTGGTTTCGATCGCCTTGAAACCCGGAGGTGTCCATGTGTCAACACGCATCAGCAAGCCACGGTTAAGAACCTATGTTCTCCGCTATCTCAGTTCGTTTGTCATGTCCAATATGGGTTTTGTGTGGCTTTCTCGTTCAAAAATATACACGTGTCTCAAACACCAGAAATGACTCTAACGCCAAGGGTATTGGTTGAAGTGTGTGTTTTGTAATAGAGCGAAATATAAAATTTATGTTGTGAATATTTTGTAGCCTATACATTTATAGTCCCTTATCAAATATTGATAATAATTCAAATGTTTTTTTGAGGCGCTTTTGTATAGTCTCTAGCGTTAGGCCTACACTTTCCTATGGAGCAACTTGACTCATTGCTGTAGCCCTTTTGGCAAGCCCATCTAAATTAATCCGTTGACCCAATTATTTTATATTTTATAGAAGGAACCGCGACCAGGGGGTCGACCCTTTTTACTGGGGCACGTGCCCTTAATAAATCGCTGTGCCCCAGTCACATCTAAAGTTTGAGTTTTAACAATTTAACTTCATTAGTCAGTGGCATTCATTTAGTTGATAATCCCTGAAAAAAAATTACACAGTATCCCATTCAACTCCAGGGGGGTAAGGCCTATTCCCAGAAAGCAGGCTATGCCACATAACTGATAATTACCAACAGCCTAAAAATTTTCAATGTTTGCTACAATCGGGTTCAGCTGGGAGTTTAGGGTTAATGTCCACATAACCTGCTTTCTGGAATAGCCCCCAGTTGTCGGACTCAGCACAAGTCAGAATTGAGGTAGGCTAAGAAAACATTACAAAACTAAAGATAGTTTCTAAATGATAGGCCTACCAATCATCTTATTTTGATTAAAACATAAAAACAATATTACATGAAGTTCAAACAGTATTTGCACTCAAATAAATGTGAAAAAAATGTGAGTGCCCGCATTAGCTATTTATGTCCCTGCCAAAGCTGATATCAAACTTGCATCCCTGTACTGTTGTATAGAGGGTTAAGCAAGGGGAGTTACTATAGCCTAATAGTGCATTGAGCGCACCAAATCAAGTGCAGCTTGAAATAAAAAAAGGGATATGAATTTGGGGCCTGTGCCCCAGTAGAGTTTTATGTCTACCAACGCCTCTGAACGCGATGCAGCTTTATTCGTAGCACGTGTAGGCTACTACCAGGCTTCTGCATTTAGGGATTACTAGAAGTAATTTAAAAGTTCAAATTGCCTCCATTTAATGTGCAAATGTAGCCGATTTGTATCGGTGAAACTCACTCCTCAGGTATGTAATGGGCCACCCGCGTTAAAGAATAGCTAGCTTTTTGGCGTAGTTGGTAGTGGTGGCGCTTGGGAAGCCAGAGGTGGTAAGTTCGAACCCAGTGCGGGACGATTGCCCGATACCTCTGACGGAGCTTGCAAGACCACGTCTGTTACATACCCGTTACACAAGTACCGTGTTATTGTTCACAAGGGCTATTATAAAGAAAGCTACACTTTGTAAAGCATCTGAATGGCTCTTTTTTAAACTAGCGATTCATAAACATTCAAATGTTTATTTGACGAGTCTGTCCTCTCGCTCTGATTTTCTTATGATTTAGGCCTACATGAAAATACATGTTATGACTTGCATTTGTTTCCACCTAGAATTGATATATAAAAGGTTGCTATTGCCTGAGCAAAGACAAGACGAACTGCTGAAGTGCCATGAAGAAAATACAGTATATGTCGGAGGGAGACAGCTTCTCAAGGCTGACTTTCACGCGCGCCAGATTGAGAAGGTACAGAAATGTATTCTGCAGCCTCAACCCAAACTTTTTGTTGGTTCCTCAAGCCTTCTCGTTCTGTTTAAGAGCAATCGGGGTGTTGCATAAAACCATTTGTTTTAAGAATATTCAAGGCCCCTAACAGAAAGGCCATGGTAGTGATGAGCAGGAGTTGTGGATGTATTTGATGGAGATGCTTCAACTATCTTTTTGGCAACTTATTTTCAGATTCCTGTGTTTGAAAAAGCTTGTGATACTCAACTCTCATCTGTAAGTACATTTTCATTTGTTGTTAAATTAGTGCCACACAATTTGACACATCTTTTGGAGTTTGTGTAGGGAGAATAAATGCCACCAGCAGTCATTTTTTTTCTTTTTTTCGTGCTTTAGGATTGTCAATACAACATCACAATGTTATATAGTAATGAAGAAACAGACCAACTTCTGATATGCCGTGGGACATATGGAGATGATGGCATGTGTTGTCACAAGGTAGGACACATCATGTACACAATGTTGCTGTAATAAACTAATTTGAAGGGTGATGTTGACAGTAATATTTCTGTGTAGAACCTCACGATGCACTCTTCTGGGTGCACCCCATCCGAACACACTACAAGCCAAACTATCAGGAACGGGAGCCATCTCTCCTCATTGGTGAGGTTGGATTAACACATCATGCCGCCTTTTTCAGATCAATTCTACCGTAGAACATGTGTTGTCCGGGAGAATGAAGACTCCACATTGGCTGTTTGTAACGTAGCCCATGTTTCTTTTGGTCCAGTTACTCCTGATGCTGAGGAGCTCTACACCACTCGGTCTGGTACCGAGGGCTCAGTAGGCATCTACAGGTTTGGAAAGACCAAAACCACCCCCAAGGACAGTCATACAGGTATGGAGGAAACAGTTGGTTGTTGGATCCAGTAAGTGGTTGTCCATGTTTGAGGCAATGCTGCTGACATTGTATTAGTGAAATGGTCCTGAGAAAAGCTATGAAAGATATTTTGCAGTGAACTGTCTTTGAGGTCTTAAGCTGGGTACGTTTTCTTTCAGCACTGCTTCTTTACATTTAATGTTCAAATGTGTAGTTAAGGTCATCGGTGACTCGCTGGAAAACAACTTTGGCACACCAGAAAAGCCGACGTAAACTTTTCAAGCTGTTTCCTTTTCTTATTTGCTTGTCATGCCTACAGCAAGTACCTCTTTTGCTTGTCTGTGATGAGTCAAATTGAGGTTATAAAAAGGACCATATCCAAGCTCAAAGTCAAGTCACAAAGCTGTGAAGTCTGCAGAGGTGTTAAAACCTCTTCCTGTGTCCTCAGAGCTGAGGTACTTGAGTCTGGTGATGAGTGGCCCAAGAGAAGAGCCTCTGCAAGACAAACTGTATGCCTTTTACATGGAAAAAAAGAATTCTGATCCAAACCCTGACTCTGAACTGTGGATTCCCAGGGTGGCCCAGATCTGCATGGTGAGCTGTGTCATTCTAAAAAAGCACCTGCATTTACTCATGTTAACATCAATTTCCCAGCTTTGCTATCACTTTAGGAGTTTGAATTTGGTATTCTATCATCACATAAACCATAAGGTGGCTTCTAATTATAATGTCAAATAATAATCTATAATTCAAATGAAGGGCCGTTAGCAGGCTTCCACAGAGCTTGATAACAACCCATTAATTTGAATAAGGTGTGTTGGAGCCGGGAAACATCTAAAACATGCAGGACATTTGCTACCACATGTCTCCTGCACTTTGGCTAGTACATGAACTTATGCATGCTGATTGGTTGTTCTCTGGTCCTAGGCTGATGTGGGTGGACCCAAGGGGAACTTACAGTATTCCTGGACATCCCAGCTGAGAGCCCGGCTATTGTGTGGTGACCAGACCAGCAAGCAGTATTTCAGCCAGCTAGTAGATACAGCCACTCTGAAAGCAGAGAGGTGGCAGGACACCAGGGTCTACGGACTCTTCAGAAACACCTGGTGGGACAAACCTCATCATGAACCCCAATGTCCTATGATTCCTCTAACCCAAACCCACTAGTTAAGAGCAACTGAAAACTGTAATTGGTTGAAAATCGGGTGAAAAGATACTGGACCAAAAACTAAACTTAAAATAACTTCAACTTAATTAAGTTGTGACATTAGGACATTGTTCAATGTGTTCTAATTCTGACACTTTTTAGGTCACAGTTCTTCTTTCTAATTTTGGGAACCAGCAGTTTCCTTTTGAACAGAAAATTGTAACCATAGGTCACTGATCTGTCCTTCCTTCTCCCTCCAGGGGTGTGAGTGCCGTGTGTGTCTACACCATGGAAGCTATTGAAAGTGTATTTAAGGCCTCCAACTTCAAGGGATACGAAGGGGCCATCCCAAGCCCACGACCTGGAATAGTATGCCTTTAACTTAGTATTAATACTATTATGCTAACTCTTCTACCGCCTTTACTTTAATATTGTGTTTGTTGTCCTTCTGACAGAAGCAAATACCACTTTGGGCTAGTGATACTAAACCTTTCTTGTTGTACACGTCTACTGTTGATACTCTGTCCAACTTCAACCTTCCTCTTCCTGCTTTAGTGCAGCCAGGACAGCACTAAACTGTCCCACGATTTTGTGAAGCTGGTGAGCGAACACAATGAAATGGTGGATTGGGTTATGCCAACTGGCAACACCACACCGCTCCTAGTTCACCACCACAATTACACACACATCCTGGGGGATCGGGTCCAAACCCGAGATAGTAGACACACGGTCCTGTTCCTATCCACAGGTAAGAGAAGCTACATGCACCATTAAAGAGTATGTCCCATTAATCAAGCTCCGATTGATGAAATAGTACTTTGAATGTTGTGCAAAGCCCATTCACACAAACCACAAGTTATGAGGAAGGGTGAACAGGTTTGGGTGTTCACTGGAACACTCAACCTTATTGTGTTTCGGGAAACTGCACATCACCTGGTAAACAGATGATACTGTTTGCGGAACCTTTTGATCCTGTTTTTCTAGTTTCTGTTTAAATGTTGTTAGGTCGTGTTGTGTTGGCTCTTATTATACATTCCACATATGAAGACCAACATGACAGTTAGCATTCAAGGTTAGAATATCTGACTGTTGATCAAGAAGTTAGTCATATATGAACACATTACAACATTGCAGATGTTGTAATGTGTACTGGAAGTTACTCAACACGGATGAGACATATCCTGCAATCAATCAACTGTGTGGGTTGAACCCAGAACAAAGCTTGCTAAATAAATGATGTACAAGACACCTTGAAGAAACATGAATATTTTTAAAATAAAAAGCGTCTGATAAATAAGTCTTTAAATGAAAAGGATTGTTTAATCAGGCTGACCATTTGTGTTTCTCTTCTAGAAAAGGGAGTCATTCATAAAGTTCTCGAAAAGGATGACAAGGCGTTTGTCATTGCTGAGTATCAACCCTTTAGCCGCAGGACACACATTCTTAACATGATGATCCACTCCTCCGAGGTGGGTGAGGCCACTCAGACTTTACACATCCAGCCCACACACATCCTGTAGAAGCACATTCACAAGTAGATATTAGATACGATACGTAGTAGATGTCTCTGCAAATGTGTCATTATTGTTCCACTTCATGGTACGACTTAAATTATAAGAAGGGCTACTGTACATGAAGGACATTGACAATCATTTTTTGTTGTTGTGATTTCAGGGCAAGCTTTATGTGAGTTCCAGCAGTGAGCTGGTCCAGGTGGACCTGGGCAGCTGCGCCCTGTATGGACCCAAGTGTGAAGACTGTTTCCTGGCCAGGGACCCTTACTGTGTCTGGAACGGCACAGACTGCACCCCCCGCTAGAGGGTACAGACACACCCCACACTGCCCGCCCTCTGCTCAGCATCACAACATGTACTGTGGAGTTGGAGAACTGAGAACAAAGAAAGAGAAAAAGAATGGGGGTCTTAGGTCGTCAATCTTAGGTAGTTAAGTTTAAACTAATGCAAGCGTTTTGGCTGTAGACTATGGGGCCTGTGTGGCTTGTGTTCACACTCACTTACCAATCATCACATTTAGTAGTGGTACACATTGAAGCGACACTCCATATATGGTCAAAGGAATAGTGAGAAAGAGCTGTGGCTTCCCCGGAACTGGATGTAGCGACCACAAAGGAAGTGGGTGTGTGCTTGTTAAACAGTCCTATCTAATGTGAGCTCAACTGCAATTCGCTTCATGCACAGTGCATGTTTCCATCACATTGACCTACACATGTACAAACAGTTCAAAGCATCTGTCACACTACTGATGACAATCCAGGCTCCACTCACAACCCAAGAAGCACATGCGTTAATTATATTACTTGGGTGAATACGATTGTCCATGTTAAACATTGCATGCCAAAGAGCAGCCTTCTCTCTCCCAGATTTGTTCTAGACAGAGCAAGACTGTTAAGAAAATCATGATGAGTTGCTGCAAATGAAATCAACATGTTCTATGTTCTGGATCCATAAGATTCCCATTAAGGCCTATTTAGTTTTGAAAGCACTGTGATCTGATTGCCAATCAACACAAACGATTGCCAGGTGTGGTTCACAAATGAGTGAGTGATTATGACAAAGTGTGACTGTCCACATATGACTTTTGTGGTTGTAAGGTTGGCTAAATGGTTAGAGAGTATGACTACAGATCAGGAGGTTGGGGGATCACATCCCCCCAAGGTGCTTTTAGATGAAAGCTTTCAATTGAACATTGAACTTATGTCTTCAAGTGGAATTCATAAAGACATAATTAGATTCCGAGGGAAATTCAGCAAGGCCCTGGTGGCCGAGTGGCTGTGCATGGGATCTTGAGTCCTGACCCCTCCGGTTCAAATCTGGCTGGAGGCAGTGTACCCCATGCTTGCTTTCTGGCATGCAAAACATGTTAGTGTCTCTTTAAGCAGAGCACTTTTTAAAAGATAAATGCTACCTTCACATGCCGGAGATATGGGGCCCCAGTGGCCTAATGGATAAGCATGCGGACAAGCAAATCCCGACGGCATGGGATCAAATCCACCCAAACCCTCGAACCCAGAGAAATCCTTTGACTGAGCTTGCTCTAAGGTCGCCCCCAAGGTGTCGGGGGCTGGTGTCGTGGGTTCAGATGAAGCACAGGGCGTGGTGCCAATCAGATCCGTGAGCCCAGATCCCTGTGACCGCAGCGCACTCCCCGACGTCGACTCCCCGACTGCCAGCAGGGATCACCCAACTGTCTTTGTCAGTACCCGACTGTCCCACCAGGAAAGACAGTGGGAGAGGGGATCTCGGGAGCCGGGGAAATACATTTACCTTTTATCAGTTTTATATATAAGTCCAGCTTTTTTTCCAAGTCCAAAAGCAACAATTGAGTTGTAGGAAGATCCTTCAGCCACATTTGAACACAAGTGTGAGGTCATTAAAGAGACCTTTTCTGCAAGGAAAGACCAGTGCAGCCTTCCATGGGGTTTGAACCCACAACCCTTATCTGTCAGGGTACACGTGCTTATCCACTGAGCCATCAGGGACACAAGGAAACATGAACTCGTTGACAATACATCCTTAAGGTGAAGTGTGAGGTCATTAAAGAGACAGTTTCTGCAAGGAAAGACCAACGCAGCCTTCCATGGGATTTGAACCCAAGACCCTTAACGCTCATGGTACACATGCTCATCCACTGAGCCATCAGGGACACAAGGAAACATTAACTTGTTGAAAATACACATCCTTAATGTGAAGTGTGAGGTCCTTAAAGAGACAGTTTCTGCAAGGAAAGACCAACGCAGCATTCCATGGGATTTGAACCCAAGACCCTTAACGCTCATGGTACACATGCATATCCACTGAGCCATCAGGGACACAAGGAAACATGAACTCGTTGAAAATACATCCTTAAGGTGAAGTGTGAGGTCATTAAAGAGACAGTTTCTGCAAGGAAAGACCAACGCAGCATTCCATGGGATTTGAACCCAAGACCCTTAACGCTCATGGTACACATGCTTATCCACTGAGCCATCAGGGACACAAGCAAACATGGACTCGTTGAAAACACATCCTTAAGGTGAAGTGTGATGTCATTAAAGAGACAGTGTGGTGGGGATGATTTCAGGATAAACATCGAAGGAAATGTGTTGTATAATTCTATGAAATGTACGATGAAAAATGGCTAGCAATTTCCGCCTATGTCATGGATTTTATTGGGAAGGTGACCAAGTCTTACACAGCTTGTGGCAAGTAGAACAAACTACCTCTCAAAAGTAATAACCTATTATTGTCCTCCATTGATCCTGTGGTGAGAGGCCATTTAGTGCCCTTAGAGGTGGCCAGGAGAAGAGGAAGAACTAGTAAAACCAGAATAAGTGCTAGACAGTTTAATAATAGTTTATGTCTCGGAATAAAAAATGAAATTGAATATTACAAATTAGTGTCGGTGTATTTTGATCTTCAGAATGTCATTTTACTCTATGTGCCGATATGGGTGGGCCAGGAATGTCAGGGGGTTTGTGGCAATGTAAGTATATGGATATTTGCTGCGGGGCGACGGCTTCAATTACCTCTCTCTTTTTTAACCATACATGTGTTTGCATCCCTGAATATAAAAAAAGGCCTTTCGTTATCAGTTGTGATCATTTGAGAAGCAGTGTGGGGTATCAATTCCCTGGTTATCAAAATCTTCCTAACATTTTGATGTCCTTTTACTGCAGCATGAGTGATGTGACCCATGGGGATACTACTATTTGCAAGACCCCTCAACCTGAACCTGTATACAAAGGTAGAGTACAGTCTGAGGTGGTGGTGCAATACCTGATGATGATACGGTGTGTCATTTTGTCAGACGTCACATGAGCAATAAAAACAAAGCTAGTTTAAACGTTGAACTGAATTGAAAGAAACATTTCCGTATTTTTCCCTTCTCAGGTCAGCCAAGTTCCCCAGCGACAGATGTAAAGATAGACTCAAAGCACTTCCTCATCTGTCCAATCACGCGCAGTACAGCTGGTATCGCAACGATGAGCCCCTTCCCTGCCTTATCACCGAGCGTGAGTGTCTGCTGCTGATTGAGAGCATGAGTTCCAGGACTGCTGGCACCTACAGGTGTGAGTCTGAGGAAGGGGGTTACCGCAGGATCCTGGCACAGTACACCTTACAGGTGGAGGGTGGCACACCCAGACTGGCATCATGCCATCTGGGGTGGATCATTGTTATAGTCACAGTGGTGCAGATGCTGATGTGTTAGTTTATACCCTGTGGCTTATAGGCACACAACGTGAATTATTCTTTGAATAGGCACTTATGGGCTTCATCCAACGTTTGCAGCGCACAGTTTGCACTTTCACCTTGCTGGGCTTTGCAATACAGCCATGCTACCTCAGGACTTTCTGCTCGTCATGCCTCGGCAGCAGCTTGTTAATGCACTGTTCCGGATTTGCATAGAGAAACGGAACTGTCCAAGAATCTATCTGATCTTTTTCCATTATTTAATTTAACATGACATGATTAAGAAATGTATTGCTACGAGCGAGGACTGGATATTATTTAAAAACCTTTAATAATATATTGTAGATTTATATATACATGTTTTAATTTGAATATATTTTCCTGGCTTAGTAGCTTTGCTTTTCTGCCGATAGAAAAGTCTGCTGCTGCTGGATGAACCTTATTCCAATTCTGTTTCAGTTCATTCTGGGCATACTCTCTCTGTCTGTTAGCTATAGACATACCCCTCCTCTCTGCCAAGGAGTGTCTGTGAGACTGTCCTACTGTCGTTATGATAAAATATTATGCTGCAAAAGTTTACAGTTTGTTCCTTGTCATTGTTGCTAAGATTGTATTGCAATGCAGATCAAAAACAAAAACACTCCTTTTAAGATATAAAGTAAAACTTTATCATGACATACAAGTTTAAAGCCCTGAGAACCACATGTTTATATTACTAATGTGAACAAAACTGAATGTGTCAAAATCACTTTGGAAAAGTGCTCCTCTTTTAAATACAATCTGCACAAACCAGTTTAACAAGAATTCACATGTTCTGTCCTAATTTTTGCTTGAATTCAAAAAGAAAAACTATAATATCAGTAATATCATTATTATCATGTCCATAATAATAACAACAGTACAAAAAAGATGCACAAACCCCACAGATCAATTTATATAAGGAGCATTGTACAAGCCAAAAACAACATAAAATTGATAAATGAGGTATATTCAATAACCACTTGCATATGAACCTGTTTACACAGATCACGTTCGATGTAAAACTATTACAAAGCTAATGAACTCCTAACAGTCTTAGACAACGGTCTGCAGACTTCCAACTTCACAGTTTCCTGAGTGATGTGACCTTGTCTGTAACTGAAGAGGAAAAAAAAACAAAAAAAAGCAACACCCAAATGAGTCTAAAAGAGCACTAGGCGAGTCACAATAGCTTTGCATTTGTTGGTGTCACTATAAGTAGACATGCCATAGGTCATGACTTCAACATCAAATGCACCAATGACTGCAGCTCAATGAGGTAACATGGTGATAAGAGGTAGGGGGTCTTCAAGAACACATGTACACACACACACACACACAATCACAATGTTAGCCTGAGCTGTAAACTGTATTCACAGAGTATGTGGGTTTGTCTGCCCGTTCATGTTATTGTTTATGTTCTGCCAGCCCTGCTGCAGTATCATATATATGGCATTACAGTTAAAAACAATCCCCCCACTTGCATACACACATCCACTCTCTCTCTTTCTCTCTCTCTGTCACACACACTCATGCAAAGGCTGTAAGGTTACACTGTCAAACTGACTGATTGGATAAAACAAATGTTTTCATTTTCTAAAACGACAGAGAAACCAGAAGTATTCTAGCAACACCTCCTACAGTAGGTGATCGAGCTAAGTCATCATTATATACTGTATGTCCATCAGAAGGAAAAAATAAAATCAACGCAAATAAATAGCAAACCTTGGTTTGGAAACGTATAAACAAACCTGGTGGTAGGTGTCTAATGTCTGAATGATTGAATTAAAAAGACAGTGGAAACACCGTTCAACTCTTCAAAGGATTAAGCTTGAAGTAAAACAAACAGTACTTTTGAGCGGAGAGCTCCTGAAACGTGCTCTGGTTCTCTCACCAGCAACTGATATTAAGGCAGCAACTACGTCTTTCATCTGTACAAAATGTGGACTTATTGTTTGTCGTCTTGAGGGACTGCAGGGCTAGCTTCAGGTCCCCAAAGCTGGAACTGTGAGCCGCCCTGCAATAAGGTCTGCAAAACCCGACACCAAACAGCTTTACGCTGTCCACTGAAAAGCGTCAAGGCTTGTTCGGCTCTGTGATTAACATGGGGGCTGAATAAAGGTTTTTCAAAACAGTTAAAATGCCTCACATTCAACACGGTTAAAGCTCCAAAATCAATATCCCCCCTCCCCCAAAAAATCGACATCCTTTTTTTTCATATTTTTTTCAAATGCAGCGCAACAGTTGGGAGTAAAGAAATACTTTTTAGAGTGCCTCTTCACCTCTTTGAAGGGAAAACTGGAAATAAAATGGGATGTGATTGTTCTCCAGTCAGCCAGACTCTGGCTCACTGAGGAGATTGTTCCCTGAAGCGGTTCTTAGAGAGTGGAGCCGTTCCGGGCTGAACCTTAATAGCCCAATACCTGATTACAACCAGTGAGATGGGCTCCCATCGGCTCCCATCCTCACATGGGTCTGCATACGTATACGTGGAGGTCAAGGCTATGCAAAGTTGATCCTGGCTGTCTTTGTAATTTGTAGATTCTCTTACCTTGATTTTATTGGTCCCAACTAACCAATGACAGCACAGGGTTGGGTGTGTGTATGTGTGTGTGTGTGTTCCAGGCTAGAGGACTCACTTTGCTAGTCTTTGGTATTCAGCTGTGCAATAACCAAAAGGCCACCACAGATCAGTTACTGGGGGTGTTAGAAAAATGACTGGTCAACTGATTGTACTCATGCAGAGTGTCATTGTTGCCTGTGGCGCATTGCCTCACAGCACAGATTGTTTTCATTTCATACAGACCTCAAATAAAACCTAAACTAAACAAACAGCGATGACATACAGGAGAGCAAGCCTATCCCAGTTCAGCTTGGTACAGTATGTGTCCCCACTACCTCTGCCAGACAGTGGCTCAGCTAGATGCCCAGAGTTCAGGAGACCATTCCTGAGGACCGTGGAGTTTACTTTGGTGGCGGTTGACCACCACTGAAGTCATGTTGGCTTTGCAGCAATGAGGTATGTAGTGTCGTTCTCCATTCCAGAGTCTGAGGTATTCTTTGAGAACAGTCTCTTCGATTTGTGCATTCTTTCGGTATGATCCTTCCCTGCTCCCCCCCGCCCCCCCCCCGCGTAAAACAACGTCCCGTTGAGACATCACGATGCTTCCTGAGATAGGCGCCTCTCGCCAAATGGAGAGGCGGAGGTGAGGTTTGGAAAGGTATGGTTACAAGCAAACACTGTGGAGGGACACACACACACAGACATACATACAACAACTCCATCCAATGCAGGAAAACCTTGGAGCTAACACTACTTTTCTGATAGTTGGAAAGTAGGGTGCGGACATAGGCCTGGGGGGCCTTGCTAGTTCTGCAGCTGGGGAGCGTCGCTGCTTTTCCCAGCATGCCGCGGTGCCACAATGACTGATACACATCCCTCCACGCCGAAGTTGAGGTTACAAGGTCCTTCCGTTCACGTGAAAATAAGATGTTTTCAGACCAAGACGAGTGGCGCTGTGCCTGACCATTGAAAGACGACGTGAGGAATTGGGTGTTGATCTGTGCAATCGATATCCATTTGGAGTATCGGGCGATGTAGCGCTCTCTCTCTACTACATGCCCATCGTCATGGCAACTTGAGCGTCCAGGTGGTTGAATGCATAGGTTGTGTGTTGATTGTGAGGTTTCCGTTGCAAAAAGAAGAAAAAAGAATTCCCCCCTGATTTTGACAAGATGAAAAACAATAAAAAAAAACGTTAATTCATGTTTTTAAGTATAGTCCAACTGAGGTATAGATGCCACTGCAGGATACTTGATTAGAGGTATGTATAAAGAATAAAACTTTAAAAAAAATCTAAAACACTAAATCAAAAGGACAACAACATGGCAACAAACAGAAGTCCTAAATAATAAAACTCTTCAAGTTCGGTTGTGGAACACCTGTCAATGGTGTTTTGGCTGTGAATTTTTGATTGTGTTTAGCATATGTTTTTGGGATAAGAGTGTCTGTCATGAGTGTGTGATTGTATGTGGAATAAAATGCATAGGCGCATGTCTGGTGTCTGTGTGTGTAAGAGGACACATGATCTCATGTGATGGACAGCCAAGGTTGACAGGAGCGATGAGGTATTTGTTGTGCAACAGTTTCTTTGTCTTAATGATTTCTGTAATCATGCTGGGCCTGGGCGTTGAGGAGCAGCCTGAGGATCGTGTTCGAGAGCTGGCCCAGCTAAGGTGAGCCGCTGGTGGATGGCTCGGCCGAGCCGGGCCCCTTGGAGGATGAGGAGGAGGTGGGACTGTGGCTCTGGGCCGAGGGGGCGGCGAAGTTGAAGCTAGCGCTGGCTACTGGAGGGACAGCAGCTGACATGGCCGTCCCTGCGCCACCTCCAGCCTTCTGAGCAAACAGGGTTCCTGAAACACAGAGGGACAACAAGGCTCTTCAGACATTGGTACGTTTATGCAGTTATTTCCTTCATTATGAAGTCGTTTGAGAACGTTTTTGAAAGGCACTCACACACAGACACTACAGTACTGTTATTGCGCTGTCCAGACTAGTGTAACCAAGCTATGACTAAGCTTCCTCCTTGGAAAAGATGCCAACGGTGGTTTGGCAGGCTGAAATGCTTTTGATAGGGATGGTCATCAGAGCTTCTATGTGAAAGATATCAAAAGCCCTGGTTAAGAAGCTTGTATGTTGGGGATGCAACAGTGATCGACAGCATCCTCTATAACACATGATGGACAGGGCTAGACGTGCCGAGCTCACCTGAGTAGAGTGTGCCATTGACCTCCACAGACACGCTGATGCTGGTGTTTCCATTGGTGGAAATGCTGAGAGACATATCCTGTTTTTCATCTAGAGAAAGAAAAGGAGAGACTGTGAGACACTGAGAAAGCAGAACCTTGGGTAAATCAACAAGTAAACAATTGAGAGATAAACAGACTAGCCCATTGAAACTGATGTGTCACTAACTGGACACATCAGATGTGTCACTAACAGGGACTATTGCACAGTATTCTCCCAGAGCACGGTGCATGTGACCCACTGCCAAGGAGAGCACATGCTTCACCGATACCCAATGAACAATGTTCAACTGTGAAACGTTGGAATGCCCTAAACTAACCTCTGGAAATGTGGCTGTCATGTGTTTTCCATATAGTCATTTTCGCACTCAGTTCCTCTAGTCTTCTATTTCTCTCTCACTCTCTCGCACAACTTTCTGAACAGCGTGTGTTGTCATTTAAACACCAAACACACACATACCGGCAACTAAAAACACATAGGCCACGTGTAAATCACACACAAGAGAGAGAGAGAGAGAGAGAGAGAGAGAGAGAGAGAGAGAGAGAGAGAGAGAGAGAGAGAGAGAGAGAGAGAGAGAGAAAGAGGGAGTTTGTGTCCATGCGTGTACGTGTGAGCTCGCGCGTCTGCCACTGACCTCTGGCGGGGGTGCCGCCCAGGCGCAGGTTCATGGGCACCTGGGAGGCCATGGCCAGCAGGTTGTGCTGGAAGGCCTGCTGCATCAGTCTCTGCTGCTCCTCGGCCAGCCTCGCCATCTTCCTCTCGGGCCCCTCGCCCACACCCGTCTCCAACTTCTCCCGCAGCTGCTCCAGCGTGGCGGCCCGTGCCAGGCCCGCCACCTGCTGCTGCCCCAGAGCCAACGCTGCCATGGAGGGCCGCGCGGCTGCCAGCATGGAGTGGGGGATGTCTTCTGTAGCGAGAGGGAGGAGGAAGGGATAGAGGTGAGGGGTGCAGAGTGAGAGAGAGAGTGAGAAAAGACAGGAAAATCAAACCGATTAAGAGAAAAGGGGTGACTGGAGGAACGCAGGGTGTAAACAAGGACAGAAACCAGAAGCGAGTTCACGTTGAACATTATTTACGGGAACTCATTGAAATTCTTTGAAAGGAGTTCAGCTCGAGGACACTGGAACACCTGATAAAAATGACAACAACATGTTGAAACTATGTTGAACAAAATGAAGAAGAGTGAAGTGAACAACAAAAATTCCCAATCCCTCCCTAAAAAAATATCAAAATAAGTGCCTGACTGGGTCATGTACCGGTCCACATTCCACAGATCAGATGTTGATAAGAGAGAGACAGGTAATGACAGTGATCTGTTTTAGATCTTCATTGATGTGGTTTTGAAGGTTTGAAACCATACTGGCCATAAAGGGCTGTTGGCGTGGGAACCTGCTTATTAATATGTAGTAAAGTCTGAGTAGAAAGAACAGCCCTTGGTCTGACCCCAAGACTCAGAGCCTCAGACTATTACCTAACACACACACTCATTCTCTCTATCTCTCATACACACACACACACACACACACACACACACACACAAACACACACACTGACCGTAATGCACAAAGACAGGCACAAAACACACCTGCTTGGATCTTTCACACCAGAAGACTGCAACAAACCGAGTACACTTTGAGGACACAACAAACATGGTAGAAGAGCTTGTCCACAAAAAAAAACCTTAAAAAAAAAGAAAGGCCTTTGTCTATTCTATTGTATACTGTTATATTATATGTGTGACCAACATGAACTACCACTATGTAAATATTATACTGCAGTTTCACTTATGTACAACAGAGGGCGGTATGACACCATCAATCACCATTCTGATCGAGCGCAAGTCTACATCTGCCCTCAAACATCCATTTACCCACTGAACCCTGTTGCCCAGATGACGGCTAACCCTATTCACGTCCTATTTTCTCGCTTTGTGATTTTTTGAGATTGGTCAAGCCTTCAATTCCCTCTACCCACCTTTCTTGAGGGAGTGGCCGGGGGAGAGGTGGAAGCCGTTGAGCCCCCCCGAGGCGCCGACCCCCAGAGCGGACAGGTGCATCTTGGGAGAGGTCAGGATGTGAGGCGCGGTGCTGGGGGAGGGCGAGAAACGGAAGAGGCTGCTGCTGTAGCTGGGGCGCCGGCCTTCGCGGCGATTACTGTCGATGGCCGCCTGCAGCTCTCCGGGAGAACTCAAACCTTTCCTCTCGCACTCAAACGGGTAAAGGTACTTCATATACCTGGAACACACACACACACACGGTTATCAGAAACCCCCCCAGGGCAGTATCAGAAGAACCACGATAGGAAGAAAAAACACCTTCCTTTGGAACAAGGAAAACAAGGTACGCGAGAAGCACACGTCGCCACGCCAACCTCCATCAGTGTACAGTATCTGACACACTGATAGAGGCGGCGCAGAGCGAGCTTCACATGGGCTTCGATAAAGGCCATAAAGCGAGCGGCCTTTGTAAGAAGGCAGCAGCGACGTTGGCATGTTTCCACCTCGTCATAAAAGCATGGAAATGCCAGGGAGCCTAATGGGAGAGAGCACTGGAGGAGATCAATACTGAGCGGAGGCGGCCATTACAGAGAGCCGGACGATGGCTGGAGAACGGCGCAGGCAGAGTCAGCCGGCATTAAAAATACATAAAGGCCTCATTAAGCCACTGGGATAGTCAAACAGGATCGGAGGTATGCTTGCATGCATGTATGTGCGCGTGCCTGCATGTACTGTACATGAGTATGTATGTATGAATGTATGTGGTAAGAAAACGGGCAAGGCTATCGTTACTCTCAACTATGACCTAAATCCCATCAATAAATCCATTGAATCAATGGGCTCATGTGTGATGTAATGGATGAGGGATGTAGACTGAGAGGGGAGAGAAACAACACGGGTTAGAACACAAAGATAGAAGGAGGGAGAGAGAGCATGCTGATAATTGCGACGGGATGTAAGCGCCCCCGAGTGCTTGTTTGTTGTGCGTTTGTACGAGTACGCATGCATGCTTGTTTGTTGTGCGTTTGTACGAGTACCCATGCATGCTAGTTGGGACTCGCGGTGTGAGCGTCTGTGTTTGCGTGTGTGTGTGACTCACTACGGGTGAGGATGTGCATGCACGCATGAGAGTTAGTGAGTAAATGTGTGTGTGTGTGTGTGTGTGCGTTAATGACTCACCGTGTGTGTGAACCAGCGTGTGTATACCAGGGACGACCTGCATGTTTGCATGCGTTAGTGAGCCCATGTACGAGCGTGTGTGCATGTGTGCGTGTGTGCGCGTGTGTTAGTGACTCACTGCGTGCGGAGGGTGAAGGCAGCGCTGGTGATGGAGGTGGGCAGGTTGAGGCCCTTGGTGATCTCCCTCCAGATCTTCTTGTTGATGACCTCCACCAGGCCTCCCTTCTCCGTCACCAGCTTGTAGAGCATGTACAGGTCCAGCACCTGCTTGGCCATGATGGGGATACGGTTGACTGGGGTCCCTGGCAGGCCGGTGGGAGAAGGAGGAGGAGAAGGAGGGAGACACAAAACAACATTCTGACATCCATATAGACCGGAAACACACAAACAAACTGTACAAATGCTCAACCCTGCCCCCCCCACCACCACCACCACCGCCATCCCAAATCCCACGTAGACACACACATATATACGTATCCGTGTACGCACACACAAAGGGTTGATAAAAACATATTAGCCCAGTTACGGCATAACCAGCTTGACCTGGAAAGGAGGATTTGACCAAAACAACCAGGCTGAATACAAAGACTGAGAGACTCCACACATCTGATACATGTGCATTAATCTTGTCAACAGCTTATCTGCTCTAAAGCGTGCAGGGAGTGTGTAGCCAAGTCATGGACATGAGGTAGGTAGTTCGTTAGGTCGTGTTTGAGTGTGTGTGTGTGGGTGGAGGTGAGAGCATATAATTGTGTGTGTCACAATTAAGAAATGTCAAAACACCACACTCGTTTAGAAGGGTCTGGCACGTGTTGGAGAGGTAGGGGGGGGGGCAGGGGAGGGGGGTTGGGAAAGGGAGGGGCATTGTTCAGTCTAATCCTGGGGCAGCAGGGGCGGGGGGGGCGCCCTGTAGCCTGCTATAATGAAGCTCATTTAGAGGGATTGTGTGCGGTAAATCCACGCACCCCTTCAGCTGTTAGCCAGTCACAGTGTCAGTGGCTGGGTTAGCCCCAGAGCTAGCCTGATAGCATGGAGAGCTTCTGGGGGCCTGGGCAGGATTTGTGAGAGCAGGTTAATTCCAGCCAATCCCTCAGTTCCCAAGGCTGTTCTTAACCTGGAATAAGACCCATTAATGTCTTTTTCAAAAAGCAATGTGATCAGTGACCCAGGGGATTAGCCTGATTTGATGTCTCAAGTTAGCAACAGTTAGACCACGCCAGGTTGTCTTTGATTAACCCATTTGCATAGGGACCTATTTCTGGAGGTGGGTTGCAGTTGGAAGGTAGGCGGGGGTGGGGGGGGTGGGGGGGGTGGGAGAGACACATGGCTTGAGCAGGGGAAGGAGTGTCCCCCTGGAGGGGAGTCGACAGCTCAACAGACCCTTCCTGCTAATGACTGCTATACAGTACATTATGATATCTCTGTGGTCATGGAATGCAACCAAACTCTACACAACCCTGTATTGAGTGTTACAACACTCTCGACGCTCCCCATCTTGTGTCGTCTCTTCTTCTTCTACTCGTTACCCTCCTCTTAATTCTCTCCTCTTTTCATTCAGGCTGGCTGGCAATACTAGTCTAGTTGTACCAGAGCCCTGAGTGAAGTCCAGAGGGGCTTCCAGAACACACACACACACACACAGGAATTTGAATGGCGCCCCGCCCCCGCCACACATGCAGTTATTTAATGCAACGCTGGACATCAATCCCGCATCGAACAATTAGTACAAGCACAGGGGTCAGGGGTTGGCCAGGGGTTATTGATGTGTGAATTAAAGTGCAGGTCAGCAGGAAGGCAGGTTTTCATACAGGCTCGCACCGAGTCCCCCGGGACAATGACCAGGCAGCAGACGGGGCACAATAGAGCCGTCCTGCCGTGGCGTCGCCGCAGTCAGGCTCCACCGCTCGCTCGCGCCCGCACTGCTGCGGCCTGCACCGTCCCGCGCGTACACACCAGCATAGTGCCAATGTGGAAGAATCCCCTTTGAAGCCAGGTACAGCAGGTATGGCACACACACACACACACAAAAAAAAAGATCCATACTGGTTGAACCAAATGGGAGAGATCTGGGACGAAAGCATGCGCATCGACTGTTTGTGCTCGTTTGTGACATCTGGTCCTGTCCCCTAAGCATTGTCTTTCTGAGCCCCGAAGGCTCAGGGACTCCAACACCTTACTCTCCTTGTTCACCTTTAGTCCTACACTGCCGAGCTCTAGGTCACAGAACCACTCCGTTGCACAGCCATGATATCAGAGGCTATATTCAGCAGAAGCATTAGCTCATGGAGCCTTCATTCAGGCCACGCTATTGGTCGTTTCCCTCCTGTCCGCGCGGCTCTGCGGCTCCGAAGCGGTCTGTAATTGGCTACAGGCTTCACCTCCCATCATCCTTTGCCCCGGACTGATTCCCCCCGTGGGACAAGGCCATCAGGAGCAGGGTGATTAATGGCCCCGGGGTTGAGAGGTCAGAAGGGTGGGAAGTGCCATGGTTGGGGCCCCCAACGGACCACTCCCTAAGTCCTTCCTCCTCCTGTGTGCTACTTCTACAGCCCCGGAGCAGAGCTCAGAGCACAACTCCACACAGAGCCTTTAGAACAGAGCTCATTCCAGAGCAGAGCTCCACAGTAGAGCCTAGTGTAGGGGGCCTGAGTTTGGGAGGGGCACAGGACGGGTAGCGAGCGGTCGGCTCTCACACGACAGACAACACAGCCATATACTAAAGGCACAGCTGTCAGCATAGCCTGTAGCACTATGCAACATGAGAGATATGAGAGAGCGAGATAAAGAGAGAGAGACAAAGAGAAAGAGAGAGATCCAGCAGGACAGTTCCACTTGGGACCATACACATCTAGCCACTTGGTTTCAGGTCAGTAGTGTGATAGTGGACGGAGGTGTTCCATTTCCACATGACAGTTCAACCCGATCTACTCATCCCTACTGTCCCAAGGACATATTCCATCTCAATGTGAAAAAAACAAGGTCAGCATATGTGACCCTTGACCTATTTTTGGAGGAAAACAGCTGTCTGCATTAAAGGGTCCTATCATAAATCAATGGGCCGGCGCTGACACCACTGTGGTAAATTAAATATTGCTGATTTCACATTACTGGCATTCTTTAAATAATTAAGAGCTGGAGTGACAGCCTTCTAAAAGAGAGGCCAAGGGAAGACTGGAAGCGAGGATGCAGGAAATGAATTTTTCACCGAATGCTCGACTCTGTGGTGTGAGGTTTCACTACCATGAGACCACGCCTCCTCAGGACCCACGACGGAGAGAGCGACGAAGGGAGGGAGCAGAGGGAGGGAGCAGAGGGAGGGAGCAGAGGAAGGAAGGATAGGGAGGAAAGACAACAAAGAAGAGAGAAAGAGAAGGGCAGGAGAAAGCATTACAACAACAAAAAAACAAGAAGATATTTACAGGACGCACTATTCAGCGGTTTCAACTTGGGACCCTCATCTATACCTCCCAGAGAGAGAGAGAGAGGAAGGGAGGGAGGGAAGGAAGAAAGGAAGAGGGCCCGGCTAAAAGCTAGCAGAAGAAAAACAGGATGACGCACTCTAAGAAAGGTGTTAGCCGCCATGAGGGGGGCCCCTCGGGCTCCTGGCTCTGTCACTGTCTGAGTCCTTTCAGACCCGGCACTTCCACTGGGGTGTTTACGCTAGTCCCAGACCTCCACGTCCAACGTTTACATGTCGGTAGCCTGAGCGTTAGCCAGCATTGTCAGACGCTCGGCCTCGCAGCACACCCTGGTTTGTTTTATTTTTAATGTCAGGGACATAGAAGGTAAAGCTGCACACGGGGGTGGAATCTATCCCTATCTTTAGTCAGGGGAGGGCTACTCACATGACACACCAATTTATATCAAGTGGTAAGAGATATATATGCGTGCGTACATACACGCACACACACCCACGTCTCTCGATATGCTAGGTTAAGATTACACCACACATAGCAAGCAACTATATCACTAGCAACAGGTGGAGAGAGAGAGAGAGAGAGAGAATGAAAGGAATGTGGATCAGCAACAGTGACGGACAGTGAATTCCATCAATTCTCGGATGAGTTCGATCACTATAATCTAAAATAAGTGGAGAGGAAGACTCTGTCCTCAGTTTGGTCGTATCGCCTTTCCGGGACTGTATCTACTGAGACTGGAAGCACTTGACTCCAAATCGGCCACGGTCCAAACGGTAGATCATAATCCCTAAATCCCATCAACAACAATCAGTTAGTCAAATGGGATGACAGCAAATCGGGTGAGCTCAGGGGATGGTGTGTGCATGTGTGTGCGTGTGTGTGTGTGTGTGTGTGTGTGTGGGGGGGGGGCAACGTAAGAGAGAGAGAGGAAAAGCTGTAGAAAGAGTAGATTATAAAGACAGTGGCAAAGTGGGTGGGAAAAAAAAAGAAAAAAAGAGAGGGATATAGAGAGGGGGGGGGGTGTAAGTAGGGGAGGCAGAGACATATGACACCCTCTCCTTGGGTTATAAAGATGGGTCACCTGGTGAAAGATGGGGGGGGAGGGGGAATCGAAGAGGGAGGGGGGGGCGAATGAGGGAGGGGATGAAAATGGTGGACGGCACGAAAAGTGAGACGACCAACCCCACTGTAACCCAAGTCCCTGCAGTCCCCTGCTTTCTTCAGGGCGCGACAGGCTCGGACACACCAGACCCGGGTCAACACGGACGGAAAGGTGAGAGGGGGAGGGGCACATTCATCCACCCATCCATGGCTACATCCACGTGGATCAGTATCAGGTACAAAGCCCAAATACAACCAGGGGGGGGGCTATATCGGAGTCAGGGTTCAAATGACAGTCAGTCAGAAACTGCAGTGACCAATGAGGTGGTTTAACACACTTCTATTGGAGAGTAAACATGGACAGAGAAAGATGTCTCAACTGGCAGGTGCAACACTGACAGGTCCCAGGGGACCCCCGTTCCCCCCAGCACACACACACGATTCCTTATAACACACCACGCTGGCTAACTGCTCAAATCAATGGACACTCAGATTGACAGATAAAGCTATCAGCTGACGACCCTCATTTGGAGGCCTGCTGGGCAGATCGATACCCCGGGCATCAGCTGCCTCGGCCTGGGGAGAGGAGACGGCTCTGGAAGGTGGAAAGAGAGGTAACCATGGAGCTGATCTGAAAACACACACGATCGTGTCCTGAGGAGGTTACCAAACGACATGTCCCTCTTCTGGTGGAGAAACAAGGAAGGGGAAGTGAAACCAGTGGGTGTGTGCGTGTGTGTGTGTCACAAAGGCACTAGAAGATTCCAGTCGTTTCCACATTGTCGGTTCCCCTCCCTCAACCCTTCGGTCAAACCCCATGTGTCCCGCGTGGCAGCCTCCAGGCCTGCTGAGGGATCCAGTCCTGCTGTGGGACGGTGCTGCGCTATGAGCTGTGCTGCTGGGGAAGGAGGAGGGGGAGGAGGAAGAAGAGGAAGAGGAGGTGCTGAAGGTCGTCCTTTGGGTGCAGTATAGGAGTTCAGTACTATCCATCACTGGAGTGTGGAGGGCAGGGAAACACCGAGCCCCTCGACACACAGCGCACACATGGAGAAATGAAGAGAGAGAGAGAGGGAGAGAGACATTTCAACTCTCTGTGGGCTTCGCAAACAGGTTGAGACATCGACTGAGAGTTGCACGACAGCACCGGCAGAGAGGAGAAGAAGGAGGGACACGGGGAGGGGGGGGCGGCAGTGAGGCGGTCCTCTCCCCCTAGTCTGCTCGTTGACTGGTGACTGATGAAGACTCTCCGAGCTCGGCAGCTTAGAAGACCAAATCCCTGTACAAGATGTCCATAATTAAAGAGGGAAGCCACTCTGGCAATCTTAACAACATGAGGGAGCTTTCTGCTCGACTGACTGACTTAACTTATTGAGGAAATGACAGGGAGCACAAACACACATACACACACACACACACACACACCTACACCCAACACACACGCACACACACACAAAGGACAGGAAGCAAGAAAAAAAGGCGGGACCCCGATTTGGTTAGGAACTAAACAAATAATCTTGAGTTGTTGACTCCAATCTGGCATCCCACAGACGAGGAAACCCACTGTTTCCTCGCGTTCTGGGAAGCTGGGAGTATGATGCCACTGTGCTGGATGAGCACCGCCGGGTTGTAATTTAGCAGGGCTGGGTGGGGCCCAGTTTAAAATGGCCTAGATAATCTCAGGCTTCTAACATATCAACGCCGTGACCACATCTTTAATCTTTAAACAGAAAAATGTCTCGCCCTAAGAATAGTGTCCCTTTTGGGCTCCTGTCGGGAGCCGTTTATTAGAAAGGCGTGGTTGTGTCTTTGTGGGGCTGTGTTTCCCATATCACACCCTTTCCTTGGCCTTGGGGCACAGGCGGCCTGCATGTCTGTCTGTCTATCAGCCTACTTTTCTGCGTGTCTGTTTATTTCTCGCCCCGTCTGCCTCTCTAATTATCTGTCTGTCTCTCTGCCTATCCTGTCTGTCTGCCCAGTGACGGCTCTCTTACTTCCAGTGGGGAAAATAAAGAGTCAAACTTTGTGTCTCACACATGCAGGCCTGATGCCTCCCTTCATGTCCCCCCCATGCCTCCTCTCCCCTCTTCCCCCCTCTCTTTCCCACTTCTCCCCTACTCCCTCTCTTTCTCCCTTGCTCTCACCCCTCTTCCACCCACTCCTCTCCACCGTCTGCTCTGTCCATCCCTTAGCCCCCCTAACCCCCCCCCCTCCCACCCCCCCCAGACACGCGGCAAACTCGGCCTGTCCTGTCCGCCGTCCATCAGCCCCTGCCCGTATCAAAGGCCGGGAGGCCCCAACTTTTTTAGGGGCTCATTAATCATCCTGCACAGGACAGGAGGGCCCCCTTAATCCAGCCCCTCCCCCCTCAACAACCCCTCTTCCCCTGCCGCCTCTCCCCCCCCTCCCCCTACCCCTATCCCCCACAGTGTTATCAAGTTTCGGTGGCTGTAACTGTAGCACAATAAACATAGGGGGAGGGGAGAGTGGGGGAGTAGGAAAGAGAGAGAGAGAGAAATAGACAGATTACTATTTGGAAGTAAAATGTCTTTATTTGATCGGTTGAAATTGCATCTGCATACACACTGTTCGTGGGAGGGATTCTAGAGAAAAACGGACTCAAAGAAAAGGTTTCGGACAGCTTGGAAAGACAACAGATGAATATGCTGAACTATTCACACCTTTGGCCCAGTGGGGGAGGTTAGTTAGCTGGCTAGCTGGTCTCAACAGGTTTGACAGTTGTCTGTAAGTCTGATACCATAAAGCCAGCGAACAGGACGGCCAGATGTTACATCTGGCTAAAACCCTTTTTCCTATAACAATGAAACACCTCCAGAAAACTCACAGGAAAATAATAAGCTATAGAAATCTGTCCAAAGAAAGCTTCTCTCTCTCTGTGTGTATGTATGTTGAGTGTGAGTGGACATTCTTAAAATAAATACATTATTTAAGGGATTACGTTTTTTGGGTGGCAGGCATTTGGTGTTGGCATTGCTCAAGGCTTTTCCAATAATCTTTTCAACAAAAAAAAAGAATACATGAATTCACAGTAGCTGCGAACATGTACGCGCATGCTGTGGGCTGTGCTGGCTTTGGGAGGGCTGATGGATTCTAACACACACATACGTCTGTTCAGGGTGTAATTGGTGTGGACAGAGCAAGCTGGTCTCTTGGGTTACAGTTACAGGGACTTCCTCTGGAGCCCTGCTGGGATGGACACTGTTCCCACGCCGTCACCAGCACAGCCACCGGGCTACACACACACACACACACACACACACACACACAGACGCACACACACACACACAGACACAGACGTACACACACAGCAAGCGCAGCCCCCTGCCCCTTCTCCTTCGAAAAGGCAACAGCCTGAGAACATTAAGGCGATTAAAGGCCATACTGACGCTAGCCTACCAAACACAACTTGGACCTGAGCCAGCCAGTTCACAGGGACGTGGCACAATCTCAAACAATTAACTCTTCATCTCTCCCTTTCTCCCTCCCTCCCTCTCCCCTTCTCTCTCTCCGTCTCAAGCCCTGTCCAGGCGGTAGGTGTTAAATGCCACTGACAAGGCCGGCTTACCGTATTACAACGGAGCACACCTAAGTCTACTACAGAGGGATTTCCCTAAAATAACTCCTGCTCTAGATGCTATCACCCTCAGCCCAGATCCCTCAACAAGCAGGGTGATTTCAGGATGATGTCCAACAACACCAGACGGAGGACACTTCCCCCGGTGAACAGGAAGTCAACGGGAAAGGGCAGACTCACTCTCCTCCAGGTGGGGATGGGGGGGGGGTCTGTTTTTCTGAGGCAGGAGGTGGATGGGGGTGTGTGGTGGGTAGACAGTAGTGGTGTGGGCGGTGGGGGTATTGAACACTTGTCTTAACCCCCCCTTGCCGTGAGGGCCAGAACAGAAGTCTCCCACACTCGCTCCGTCCATCAGAGCAGCGCTCCATTAATCATCACAAGTGGACAGCGCTGACAGGCATTCCGCTCCTTTGGACCCCTTCCCCTTTTTCTTGTCTCTCTCTCTCTTTCTCCCCCCCCCACTCCCTCTCTCTCTTCCCCTCCATAAAGTGCCCGTAGGTGCCGTAGACTCACTTACTCGCACGCCCCCTTCCCCCCCCCCTCGGGCCCCCGCCCCTATGCCAGAAGCCCCGGAGAAGGGAGTGGGTGTCAAAACAAAACAAACAATCGCCCATCTGCTTGATCGCAACCTTGGAGATGGGATAAAAGCAACACGGAAGGGTTGGAAGCGCCACTCTGTTCCCTATGGGGGTGACAAGAAGCTGGTTTGGAAACGGATAAGTCTAAATAATAATGTGGATGCCGGCAAGGGCCGTATGCCCCCCTCCCCCAGCCCTGGGCGGCAGTGGTGGGGTTGTGAGTATGGGGTACTGGGAAGGGGGCTATCAATGGGCCTCTTCACCAACCAGAGGTGTTTAGGACAGCTGGGGAAATTCCTCAGCGATGAACACACACACACACGCTCACACAATGAAGCATAGAGTCACACAAACACACACAAAAAGAAAGCCGGCATGCAAACGCACACAAAAATCTTCCATGCCATCCCACACACACACACCAAGAAAAGAAACACAGCCCCCCCCTACACACACACACGTCTGTTTTTAAGCACTCAGGGAGGAAATGGAATTCCCTGGTAAGATTTCCTTCCGCTATTTCCCTCTTCTCAGGGACTGGGGCCCTGCTGCTGGGAGGCGGGAAACACTCCTTAATCTGTCTCCTGCAGACTACTCTCAGACCCACACTACCGCACACTGCCCTACCATCACTACCTCACCTCGTCTCGGCCTCCCTACCGTACACTGCCCTACCATCACACCGTCCGGCATAGTGTCTTCAAGTGTCTTCATATCAAACGCAGTCATGTTAAATGAACGGCTTCTTGACTTCAATGAACTTGAGCCTAAATCATTTCAAATAAAGGATCTGATCCGACAGCTTCAGAAGAGTCGTACGTGAGACGAGACACAAAGGCCCAGCAGGTGAACGGAGAGAGCATGCTAGCGCTGGCTCTTACACAGTCAACACGCTGTGAGCCAACAGTGCTAAAAGCAGAATGGGAAGCCAGCCAAGCGATTCGTACGCTGGGATCGAGGCCTCGATTTAGCGGGACAATGGAGGTCACCCAAGTGCCTCTTATTGCAGGAGACGTGCAAGACAGAGAGAGCGAGATGGAGAGGGAGAAACACAGGAGACGGTTGGGTTGTGTCTTTGTCAAGGATATGAACGGATGGGACGGTACACAAGGCAGTGCTGGTGTGATGAGACGCCCCCCGGCTAAAAGCACTGACCTCCTGGACTGAACCACAGATAGCTAGATAGCGCTGATAAAGAGAGCGGTGGGTGGCTGATAAAGAGAGTGGCGGGGGTTGCTCGCCCACCCACTCCACGTCCTCGTCCTGAAAACGGCCGCACGCGTGATCTTGAAATGTTGTGAAATGTCATTTTATCTTGGAGTATTCTACACAACCTTGGTGGAGAAGTTATGAAAGTATTTGGCTTCACATTTGGTCAACTGCCAATCAGAGGACAGAGTAGAGAGGACAGGAGAGCAGGAGAAGAGACGAGAGAGGAAGAGGAAGAAGAGGCGGGAGACGGTAACAATGTCTTGACAGTTCCTCTCAGTCTCAGACTAATACATTACCCCTTAAACGAGTTCTGCCTGGTTACTGCTTTCATTGGGCTAAGGAGTGTCACTGTGGGTTTGTCTACTCGTGTTGCTATGTCAATATTTTTGTACGTATGGGTGTATTTAATACATCCCGTTTAGTACATCTTTGTGAGATGTCTGTCAGCGTTTACGTGTGGGTGCGTGTGTGTCATGAAGGATGTGTGGGTCTGCATCTACGTGTGTGTGTCTGTCTGTCAGTAGGTGTGTGTGTCAGTGTCTATAGGTTTATGTGTGTGTGTGTGAGAGAGAGAGAGGGAGAGAGGTGCGGAGTCAAGGCAGGCTTGTCAGACTAGAGAGAGAGTCTTCAGGCCTGTTTGCTGAGTGAATTAATCAGGGCCTAAACAGGTCCTGTCAGGTCTGGCGGAGTGGAGACGAGAGGTCAGGGGGGACGGAGAGAGCCAGATAGATCTGCTGCCAAACACCCTCCACACACACACACAATCTGGGGGAACGACCTCAACATCTCTTCTTAGGAATTCAGCGCACAAGTTCCTTCTTCTTCTGAAGTGTGCGTATGAATATTGTGACATGTGTGTGTTTCTGTGTGTTGGAAGAGAAAGTGGATTGCGATGGGCCCCACCATGTGCGGTTTGGGTGTCATGGGAAGGGTGTTTCCCCAAAACGGCGAGTGACAACAGGCGAGGGTAAAAGTAGACATGGTTGTCTCTTACCTCTTTTCTGCATGAAGGTGAAGAGGTCGTCCAAGAACTCCTTCCTGTTGGGGTCGTTGTCCAACTCGTACAGCTGCGAATGACAGTCGTTAATCACTTAGGCATCTCGTACACAATATACTCCTTCAAAATGCCTTTGTGTGAGTCCATCTACTTCTACTCATACTGATGTAGTGTACATCTCAACATAGACGAACCGGCTTGTCAAGTGGTGGCCTGAAGTCAAAGTCATGTGTCATTAGGCCCTCTTATCTGTAAGACTAATACAATATGACTTGTTTGTCTGCGTATTCTGTCACTGCACTGTGTTGACAGCTGATGGGTGTCTCACCTTGGCAAAGTCTCTGGAGGCTTCTCCTCTCCCCCCTCTGCCGCTGTCAGCCTCGTCGCCCCAGGACGCGTTCCCGTTCTGCATGGACAAGAGGACAACGAGTTACACACGCTCACACACGGTCACAGGGGCAAAATATCGGCGCACAAGTTGGGCAGAGAAGTGTCCTCTTTGTGGTGTCGCTTTTCTGCTTCCCCATCCTCTCCCTCCCCCTCCTGTCCACTTTCTCTCCCTTCTTCCCCCCCTTCTAAAGAGCATCAGACCCTCCAGCATGTGGGTCCTGCCCCAACCCGCCCCAAAAACCTATTTCACAACGGGAGACCACTGAGTGGAATGGAAGTCCACCCGACCGGCCAAGTTCACAAGGAGCTAAGGTGAGCAGAATGACAGAGAGAGGGAGGCAGGCTAGCTGTGGGGGCTGGCTGGCCAGCGGTCCCTCAGCAAACACAAACACACACAGATCATCGGGGTGACAGTGACGCACACATACACAACTAATGGGGTGTGCGGAGGAGGAAGGGGAGGGGGGGGGCAAAGGCCCCACAGGATGGAAGGAGGGGGGAGAGAGATAGGGGCCGAGGAGGTAGAGGAGGAGGGCCATGGTATGTGGAAAGCAGGAATGTCACTCCTAAACACTGAAGCTGTTAAAGCAGGCGGTGGATATCAAAACAAGTTTCCTTCAGAGCGAAGGGGATTGTTTAGAGCCGCGGGACCAGATATGATTTCAGCAGGGAGCCTATTGGGCAGACGGACCCCAGGTCCTGAACACTAGAGCCTGGGGGGGTTAAAGGTTACCGAGGTCCCATAATAACCCTGACAGCAGAGGTCTGAAACACCAGAAACCTCAGGAAAAACATGACCATGCATTGCTGGCTACATCCATGTCAAATATGCCATATATCATGTTGTTATGGCTTAGCAACCGTGGACATTGATTTCGGAGTACAGGACAGATTGACTAACCTATAGAATCCATATCTTCAACTTATCTCTTATCAAAATAACTTACAGGTGCCAATGTCCAGTACCAAAGTTATATAGATTACTCTTCACAGGCATCATCCATACTGTGCGTATGGAAGCACATCATGTTATTGACCCTTGCACACTGTATTTGGCTTCTTTTGTTAACGTTTAACCCTTACAAACGATTATAACCAAAGATAATTCTAACAGAATCTTTACGAAATGCTGTACTTTTTCATCCCAGCCTTACTGATAAGCAGGCAGTGATGATGCATCACTATCAGCTCCGATCACTGTACCCTGTCCTTTTGCCAACATGATGGAAAACTACAAAGCGACATCATTTTCATTCATGTGTGTATTTCTACCGTGTGTGTGTGTGTGTGTGCACATGTGTGTTTGCACAAGGCCATTAACACTCTAACAAGCCTTCCTATCTGGTCCATATAAAAATGATGCATGTGATATGTTGACTATAGTTAGTGACTGTTGGGTTATTGGCCTCGCACACAGGAACACTCTGTGCTTCCCTGAAAGAGCAGGGGGTTCAAGGTGTGCCTCACATTAGCGGTGACAAAGGTCTGTGTGACAGCACGCAGGGCCAGCCTTGCCACCCGCACACTGACCCCAGCTCTGAGGGGGGGACGACCTGTGTGTGATATCTGCAAATCAAATCTACAAATCAGATCAGATATGAAAATCAGACCACACACAGCTTACAAAAACACTGGGTTGTCTGCCATGGGAATTCACCACCAACTACTAACAGACATGAAATAGGTCTCATGGTACTGTTGTTGTGTGTAATCGTTCAGCAGGCGCTTTCATCCAAAGAGACGGACGGACAGGGGGGATTTGAACCGCAACCTCTACATCTGTAGTCAAATACTCTACCATTGAGCAACACCTTTGTCAGACGTGTTGGCTCTTGTGAATGGAGCGTTGGTCAGAGGAGGAATGTTAAAGCTAGGTTGTTGACTCCTCCTCAGTGAATCATTCAATACTTCTTTTTTTTTGGGGGGGGGGTGACTTTTTCCTGTTGTTATGACTGGTCATATCTGGCCCCTTCACCAGAGTAGCCACTCCAGCTCCACATAAACCCACTACGCTAAAGACAGGACTGCGGTATGGGGTTAGTTGACGTGCGAGTTATGTACATACATAATTTAATTTGAAAAATGTAAAGAAAGAAAGAAATGGAAAAATAATGTGTGCATGCTGCTCTATTACCCCCCTCGATCTTCCTCAATCCATCTCCATCTCTCCCATCCACCCTTTCTTCCTCTTACAACATAATGCTGTTAGCAGGGTAACTGGCCAGGCGGTGGGCGGGCTAATCACATTATGACCCAATACGTGAGTGACAGGCGCACAGCCCAATGATGGGCACTAGATGGGTCCACATCTGAGTGTGCAGCCAGTGGGAGGAAACCAACAATCCACCCCCTCACATGCATCTATCCTATCACATCCTGTCCTTCTGACAAAGGACCATGATAAGGTTTGGTCGAGCCAAGAGAGGATTACCTGCTAAAGCACAGCGATTTGCTGCAGCTCGAAGGGGTTGAGGAAATACCCTTAGGGAAAAGTTTTGATTGAAAGAAGTCCATTTCCTAAAACAAACACAATGTTGTGTTTGGAAAAACAAAAGGTAAAAGAAAACAGCTTAGAGCTTCGAAGTGCGCAAAGCTGTGCCTGCAGACATCCAGTGACTACATATTATAAACACTGCAGACTGCCTGGCGTAGATGTGCACACACTATTTACATATCTTCCCATTTTTACTAACTACCATTAAACAAGTCAAACAGACACACTGTACCTGAGGGCAAATTCAACACCACTATAATAGTGGTGCTGAATTTACCAGCAACAAGGCCAAACATTTGCTTTGTAATTAAGCAAATGTTTGGCCTTGTTGCTGGCAGCCACCATTTTGGTGGAGCCAGGCGAGCTAGCACAGGAAGGGTTAATGGCTGCTGCTCTATTAAAGGGGAGGGGGGAAGGGACATAATTGATTGGCCAGGATATTGACAGCAGTTTTCCAATTTGATAAGCAGCCCGTCATTGTACGAAGGAGCTCGTTCGTAATAAAGATCATGTGATCTTCCTCCTCCCGTCCCACGGAGGGGAGTGGGACGTCTTATGGAGAGGAGGGGTCTTGTGAAGGGGAGGGCAGGGGCGTGGACTGCGCCGGTCAATGCAAAGGTAAATCTATGGACAGGATGTGGACAGGATCTACCACTGAGCACCACCTAAACAGGTCAACCTGTAGAATTGCATGAATCCTAAGAGCCTGATCAAAAATGTGTGATTTGAATGTGGTGGATTACCTGCAAGATGAGAGAGGACTACTAGAGGTGGGTAAGGGTGGGGGAAGACAGGCAGGACAGCCTAAATTGTGTCTTTTAGGAGGGTTTCCCCCCAGAGTACCCTAACTGTGTCTGTTAGCCCCGACTGAAGCTCCAATGCTCATCAAGCACCAGCACGTCTGATCTACGCCAGAGCTGGGTTTCTCCTATGAGCTTCCACCCACCAATCCTCATGTCCACCCCTCCACTGCTGCCAGCGATCTCCTGTTTCCATCTGCCCCTCCCACAGGCTCAGTCCCCCGGGGGCCTGGCCGGCCATCGAGCCGAGGTCCCATCAATAGCTGTGGATGTGCAAACATGGGGATCTCCCCAACCCCCTCTGGACGCAATCTCACACAGCAGCAGTCAATACTCATCATCCTCAGGCAGCGCCACGGCCCGAGGAGCAGAGGTGAGGCAAAACTAGGTGCCACAGCTTGACATCACCCCTCAACTTGGTTCAGGGGAGCCCCCCATCTCCCTCCCTGCCCCAACTCCCCTTCACTTGACTGCATCAGAAAGAAATCCCGATCTAGAAGAAGACTCATCGTACAGGTTGAGCAAAGAGCCTCACCCATTTCCTTGTAATATAAAATAAAACACATACACATTATACTAACAACATCCCTATGGTAACCGCTGGCCGTAAATCATTGGTAGAGGAACAGAGTTGTGTTCTTGGCATGAGCTGCTTCACACAATGGCAGGGGGTGGGTGAATCGACTGAAATCTCTCATCAGTTCAACATTCCACTCTAAATCTGTGAATACACACGCACAATAATGGAGGCATTGCTCATAGGAAGAGAGGCATGTACGAGTCACCGTCTCTATGCCGACTGCAACACACTCCCCCTACTAATCTCTCCCAGCCAAATTACTGGCTGTCAAAACAGTTGAGGGGAGGGAAATGTCTAAAACAGACACAGGAGTGGTAATTTAATCATATTCAAGGTTGTCTGTGGGCTAGGCATACCGCAAGACCTTTGAGATAGTTCTGGATCTGGGCCAAAAGCATGTATTTATGCCAAGGAGAAACACATTTGTGCTTTTCCATTTCAACACATAACAATTGCATTTTACAAAAACATTGTAAAATGTTGCTTTCTTCCACAAAAACAAACTAAAAAAGGGAAAATGTTTGGGATCACACAACCTATGCGAAAGAAGGATTTTCTGTTTATGATAAAAAAAACTAAAACATTTTCGAACTCTGTTAAATGTTAGTAATCTTGCACCTCCCCTCTCCCACAAGTGTATTGGGATCCGTGCGAAAATACAGAAAAAATAACTTTCATTGTACGCATTTCATTGTAATCTACCCAATTAGCCAGTGGGACCTGGCGTAGCCTAGGATTAAATGAGATTACATTTACAGTAAGCACCCGCTGCTTCAAGCTGGGTCTTTGTTCTGCTACAGATGAAAAGCCCTCTGGCCTCCCATACAGTGGAAGTGCCCGCTCAGCACGCTTGTACAAACAGGCCTTGCAGGGGGCTGCAATCTCTAATCCAAATCAAATAATTGGGGGCTTTATCCCTCCACGGGACTCATCGAATCATTCATACAGGCCGTGGCTGTGATCGGACGGAATGGGCGGAGGAAGTGGACGGGGGCTCTTTATCCGATAACCGCTGTGTAAAGGATCTGATGTTGAGCTAGCACAAAAGGCGCCGGCTAATCACGACTACATTTGCACAGGAAAGAAAACCTCGCTGGCCCCTGGCAACATATGGTGGAATTCCTACAGTCCCAAACACACGTCCTGGTGCTCTGCTCACAATGAGAGTTACTACGATGCATAAAAAAGCTCATATATCACACGAAGGACGGCCTTGGAGAGCGAGGCCAGACCTCCTGAGGCCCGTATGTCCAGTCTTGTTGGAGACATCTTATTCTGGGGCTGGGAGGGAGCGGAGAAGCAGACAGGATGGCGGGGATGTGGGGGCCGTTGCGTCGAGGGGGGAGGAGGGGGGGCGAGCGTGTCTCTGCCTGCCCATCCTACACCACGCACCTCTAAACAGGGGTTTAGAGGTTGTGAAAGGCCGTGCACCCCTCCAACCCCCACCCCCCCAGGCCCTATGCCAGACCACCACTCCCACTATGAATCACTCCAATTACAGAGCAGAGAATAAAGACACAAATACTACAGAGTGTGGGGTGGGTAACTACAAGCAGAGTTGACCAACTAACTGTTTCCCCTTCATCTCACAACAGGCAGGAATCCCATAAGAGAAGTCGCAAAGAGCGTCTGGGTTCAGGGTTCCACAATTCAAATCTGACCCAAAAAATGTACACAGTTCTGAATAAAATGATGTGTATCATTAGTTCTGTAGTTCCTAGATGTTGGTGACAGGCTGGTCTGGTTTGACAAATAAATGACTGGGATTTGTTCAGCTCTGTACCCTTCCACCAAGACACCACATTCCACAGACTGGGGGGCCCCTCCCCCATCCCCTGCCTGGCTGACTAGGCTAGGCTATGCTAGGCCCCTTTCCCCGCCTCACGTGAATGCAACGTTTACAGGCTGCCGTGGACAGGAGTTCACACTCAATGGTTCAAAGACCCTTTCAGAGGCCAGAGCAAACAGTTTAGCAAATCTCATCTACAGCCCTCGTGCTTACGGGAGAATGAAACTCGACTTAATCCCAGAGAATCAACCCCAAGAAAATTCCAATTTAGTGTTGGATTTTCCATCCAGATTGTACAAATTATCTTGAGGCCCACTCCCCTGTCCCCCAACTGGGGCCCCAATCCCCATGCCCTCCCCCTCCTCGTATAATTTGATTTGGAGCTATTAGTTTTGTTCTCTGAAGTGTAGGCCTACAGTGAGGGCTCTCCAGAACCGAGGGACATATAGAAGGATCATTATTGATGACAACAACAAGAATCACACGAGAGGAACAAAGAACAGAAAGGGTTTGTGATTAAAATACATTTAGTCATTTAGCAGACGCTCTTATCCAGAGCGACTTGACGGTTTACTGATTTGAGGCCTTTTAAAAATCCAAGGTTGCTTATTTCCAGTGAATGCTCGTCTTCACGTCGAACGAAACTGTCTTTTTTTCTACCGGGTTAAAAGCTTTCGCTAAAAATACCTCACGTCGTTTAAAGAGCAAGCATCCACTTCACCCCCACGCTAATGGTTGCAGAAGAAATGGCACGGCCTTAGATAGGCACATTTATACACATTCTTCTTATCCTCATCAGCCGAAAGGAATTCAGAGCGTTTCAAGCCCCTCTTCTGCTATTAAGACACATCACATCTAATCCTACGTGAACTGGCATAGGGTCACAACGCCTTCAATGAGAAAAGGACGTCATTGTCTGGGGGATGAAGTCATTAAACACAAGGCCTCATTCAGAGCTCGTCATGAAGACCTCTGTTGTGACTATCTTTCCAGAATCTTACCCAGTATCAAATGTTCAAGCCATAAGCACAATTCACAGCTTTCACCCCGGGCTGATCAATACAGACTGATCTCGTCGGGTGGAGGGAGTATCTGGTTCCCCTCAGCAAGCGTTAAGTGTGTGCGGGCATTCCACCTCTGACAGGTCGCCAGGCTCCCTGGGGGTGGGTGGGTTCAGTCCAGTGTTGGGCAGCCTCTCTTCCAGGAGAGAGCCCCCCCCCCGCCCCCTCACCCTGGATGGTCTGACCTGCCCGCCACGCATCTGGAGCTCATCTCCATGGATCAGCGTGTCTCACCTGCTCGCCGCTACAGCTTTATCGGACATTCCCATAAGGTTCACATGGCGGGCCTATGTCTACAGTTATGTGTTTGTTTACTGACGGACTTTGTCATAACAGTCCTTAACAGCAGCCCCTTATATCATCCTAGAAAGTCTAGCATTACTTTTTAATATGAAATCCCGCCATGAAAGCAGGGGTCACTGAGTGTCATGTGAATGCACGTGATGGGATAACATATGTCGGCCTGATCTGGATCGTGGAAGCAGGACATGGACATGCCGGAGGGAGCTGTTTAAGAGGAGTGTAACATATAGTAAGCAATCATTACCGTAAACTGTTCTTACAGATATTTACAAATATCCTACTTTACAAAATATTTCTTCCATTACTATACGATACAATTATCTATCTATCTAGATATTCCCAATTATACTATAACAGACTCAACGGACAAAAGACCAAAAGTCATTAAACATTAAACATCAGATATAAAGAAGATAAAGAATGCACTCAAATTATTTCTTATATTTAAGTTATTTAATCAGAATCTGGAGCTGGAAACCATATTAACAACCATTTCCTAAACACCTCTATGTTTTCCAATCACTATCCAATTGTGGTTGCCAGATTTGACTAGATGTCTTTTGTTTGACCAGATGGTTGACCAATCAAGGCTAATTCCGTTGGGGGTTGGAGGTGCCAGATTTGCGACTCATTTTATTGAACCGGATCTCAAGTGACAATCTTAGAAGAATAATAGTTTGGCAAAAACAATGAATATCTCACTTATTGCAGGCTTGCTCCTTCTTACTATTGAAAGGCGTGCTCTTAATAACTACATTTTTGTCCACCCTTTAAATCATTTACCAGCTCAGCTTTAGAAATGACCAACCAATGTTGACATGGTTCATAGTTCTATTGAGAATGTGATTGTCTATTAACTAGTCCAGCAAAAAAAAGAGGAAAAATGAAAAAGAAGGTATTACTATATTATTATAATAATCTACTGTAACAGATTGACATTTGTATAGGTGTGTTTGAAGCGTGCTAACTAAAAATCCAACACACCCTGATAGATATGAGTATTAGTTTAAAGTAGGATGAGTGGTGGGTGTAAAAAAGCACAGTACGCATTACCATAGCCCTTCTGATTCAGAAATAGAGTTGGTACAGGCATTTAGCTAAATGTGCTCTCTGCAGTACTGTCTCTATAAGAAACACCTTAAACCCACCTTTAATGATTTATTGTGTTACATTTGTGAGTATTACATTTCCACTTTATACATAGATAACTCCCAGCTGGAGGAATGTGGGCGTTACAGCAGCAAAAAACAGAAATAACAATGTAATGAACACAAAATAAAACAAACATAATAAAGTCATTATATATAATATGAATAAATTAAACAAACACACACACTAGATTAAAATAGTGCTTTGTTCATTACAAATGGGGCACTCTTTGCAAACAATTCACTAACAGAAGTATGACACACAAACACACTCTCAGTATGTTGTAGAACATACTGGTCTGCCCCCTGGTAGTAATAAGCCAGGTTGTTTTCCTGTTGTGCAGAGGAATGGTGCCGACAGGCAGATGATTACTGTACACAGCGGCCTATATATGTGTACTTGGCAGACAAACCGTCTGGCTGTGTTCTCAATACTACACTACACAGGATTTTGGCACTTGGTGTGTACAGGAGCTGAGGCTAGTGAGCTAACCGGACAGCCAGCCTGGCAGACAGATAGCCAGGCAGGCTATAGTGTAAGCAAAGCCTCTCTACTCCATCCAGCTCCTACATGGACGGGTGCCAGCAGGCCCCGAGTCAACCGCTGTGTTTACCCAGGGCCTCTGACACACCAGGCCAGTTATCACCTCTGGGCCTGGACCCAAGCCAAGCCTCCAGCAGGCCTAGGAGACGGCCCAGACAGACACTAACAATAGCCAAACACCTTTCACTCCTCACCTCCACGCCTCCTTGCCCCCCACCGCTCCAGCCCTTTCAACAACGGGAGCAAGCCTGGGGTCGCTACACTCTGGGAGAAAACACAGGCTAACCCCCCCCCTCACCCACCCTGCCCCACGACCACCATAACACTGCTCTGGAAACCTACTAGCTACTACCTTGCTGCTGTGGTCGGAAGAGGGGGTTGTAACTGAGAATTGCCTCTTAATTGACAGGAGACAGAGGAGAGGCAGCTCAGCTGTGTCACACGAGCCCAGCTCTGCCTATCTGCAGCTGGCTGGCTGAGAGGGGCGCGTTGGTGGATGTCTTTGTTTCATCTTCCCCATTTCCTCCTCTGTGTGGCCTCATTAAACAGCAGGTGTTGAGATATGCCAAGTGGGAGTGGTCACAGAGAAACGACGGAACCAATGACGAAGAAGGAAAAGGAGGGTGGGGGAAGGGGGCTGGCTTGTGGTGGTTCTTGATGACGTATCAAATTACTGCAGCCATTACTGTCTCTGTTTCCATCAAAGACCATGGAAGTCTATCCTCTGGGGGAGATTTGAAAGAATTAAAATATATATATATATATATATATATGTGGCGTGACACCCTAATGGTCATTCACTATTTGCATTTCAGTGAGAGATGTCTGTGGCTTGCAGTTCAAATTGAGTGCCTTCGTCCGAGGAAGAAATATGCATCAGGGGTGATTAAAGCCGTTATTTGCATTAACTCCTGGAGGAGCGATTGCATCCTGTTGCCCACTTTACTCCCTGGACGAATAAGAAGGATGATAACCTCAAACGAACAAAAACATGGCAGCTATCTAATCCATGTGTTGGAAATACACATAAATGATAAAAACATGAAATAAATTATAAAAATACTTTTTCGAAAGAAGAAAAATGTGCAAAACACGCAATACAAATGCGCACAACCTTTATAGGCATAACAGTATATCGAATAAATCAAATGATTGATGACATACTAAATTAGGTTAGCATAACCGTGGTTGGGGCGAAAGCCAACTGGAGGGTCGCTTTCCAAGAACAGGGTTAGGCTAGCCCAGACTCCCCTAGGGGGTCTTCTGTCAGTGGTGGCAGATGTGCTGTTTGGGACAAATAAAAGAAGTGTGTCTCTCACTGCACCAGAGAGCCTCTTCTTACAGCCCCGTCCCATTCAGAAGGACCCTTCAGGGTTCCCCCCCTCCCTCTTTTACAGCCCCTGTGACACTGAGTGAAATGAGTTGAGAGATCACCAATCAGAGGCCTTAGACTGACTGCAGAACAGACACGCTTGTCCTCCGCCCTCCAACGCCCATCTTCTTGTCGAATCCCTCAATGGGAACGCTAACTGTTTGAAGAGTTAACTCTTTAATTCCGTCTGGAATGTTTCCTTTGGGTGCGGCATAGTGCAGTGTTGAGACAGACCGACCAACCAGCCACCCCCAACCCCCATCCCATCCCATCCCAACTCCTCCTTTTACAACATCTTCTTGCCCCTGCCCTCCCCCCTCCATCTCGTCACCAAATTCAATACCTCTATTTCTGGGCTTGAAGGAATCTCCCACACTAGGGTGTTAGGGGCAGGATAGCACAACCCAGCTAGATCAGATGATGACCAGACCCACATGGTGAGCTACCTAGGCTTGGGCCTAGATTACTCTAGTTTGACCTCTGTAACATCTGCAGAGATCCACGTGTATAACTGCTCCTCAGATTAATTCTTTAAACAGACAAGGGCATTAGACAAAGGCATTAGACAACAGCATTACGTCTACACATGACCTGCCAAACATTTATTGAAATTTTTGATTTTTCTAGCTACCTTTAGAAATGGTAATACTATTAATCTGGGGTAAATGTAACCCCTCAGTGTCTCACAGAGCCTCAGCAAAATGTATTTCTCCATTGAACTAGGTGGCAGGGTAAAGTGAAAGGCACACATGCAAAGGTTGTCATTATGTCTCGCGATTTGTTTAGTTGACACAGGGACAGATCATGCAGATCTACCCTTCACCAAACACAACTTGGCAACGCACACAACGCTTTGAAGAGGCGCTGAGACACAGCACATTAAGACTCAATGTTTGTTTCCATACCAATACAAACCAAGCATGTCCCGAGCAGTTTGCTTCCACGGGGGTAGAGCGTATTCTAGTCTCTATCATGAAGCAGAACCATTAGGAAGGTGGACAAAACCCTGTGCTAAAAGCCCCCCCTCTCCCTCCCTCCCCCTCCCACCACCACACCCTCTGTACACAGCCAGGCCTTCCAGTTAATGAGCCCAGACGAAGCACCACAAACACACCAGGCTGAACATCCAATGAGAAAATCCCAGTTAAATCACATAACTAACCATAGACATTCACACACAGTTACCGTCGGTTTGAAAAGATAGAAGTACTATATTATCAAAACCTGTGGGTCAGGAGAATCCACAACTCAATTAAATGGATTCATATAAACATTAGTTAATATGTTAGTTGTGAAAGGCAAACGTTTCCTATTTTTAATTAGTACATGTATTTACATATTAGCATAAGAAAACAGACCCTGATACAAAGCTATTCATTCATTGGATTTAAAACGTCCATAGACATTCTGAAATAAACGTATTAAGTAGGTAGTCCATAATCTTTACAGCCACAATCTAAAAACAAACCAGCAATCAGACACCTTGAGCACGTCTAATCTGCATTGAGACCAACGCTGAAATTAACAGGCTAAATTTGGAAACAACTTTAACCCTTAGCCTATCAATCACTTAGTTTGCACATTAGTTTGGACTGTGCAGTTATAGTGTTTCCCCCTACGGAAGGCAAGAGTAATAAAGCCTTTTAGATAAAGTAATCAAAGATTAAAAAAAAATGGCAATTAAAAAACAAAAAAATACTAAACTTTATTTGTCATGCCTAGAAATGTTTGATAAGCTATATATAAAATAATTGGCAAGGAAGAATAATTTATTATAAACTATCAACGAATGGTAAATTACTATCAACTAACCCTTACCAGATGTTGAACCTGTGCAAAGCTGTGCTTGACATTCTGTTAATAGTAAATAAATGCTATGAGCATCTACAGATGGTCTACAGGGGACTCGTATAGAATCAAATAAAGTGTAAATGATAACAGCTCCAAACCTCAAGATAAATATTTTTTTGATCTGATTTGCCTTTTTGTGCTTTCAACAATGCAAAACACTAGAGACATATAGATCCTTGTAGACTTGCAAATAACTATTTAGACCATTAGAAGTGCATTCTGGAATCTGAAAACTGCTAAAACACAGATCTTCTTGTCACAACAGGCAGAAGGAGGAAAAAAAACAACAAACTTGGATTGGCTGGGAATGTACAAATCAGTCTACCCACCCTGGCCCCCTGAAGGGAACTGCCACGGGCCACAAAAAGACTGTTGATCCGATAAACAGAGGAGATAAGATAGCTCTTACAGAATCAGGTCAACAAAATCATTGAAAACAATATGATGAACAGGAGATGAGAGGGGTTTGGAAGACAGAAAGCAGGCCAGGCAGATCAGGCTACACCTGTTACGTATGGGCCTCCGAGCGCCCCACCATCCCCAACCACAACCAGAATAAAGGCTTGTCACGGTTGGAAGTAGAGATCTCTCCCACGCTGGCAGCAGCCTTTCCCCGACACTGTGTGCACACGCACCGGGGCAGCGTTCGTTCCACATTCCGTCGTCCCAAATGCATAGTTGAGTACATCTGCTAAATACAATGTCCAGCTCATTCATCATAGATGAACCATAAATTAGGCCAAACATCCCCTCCCTCCCTCCTCCTCCTCCTCTTTTCTAAAAGCATACACAATCCCCATCGATCCTCCGCTGCAGCTGTGCATCTCACTACTTCCTGACTGATGCGTTGCTGTGGCGACAGCTAAATTATGCAACAGCTTTCATTCAAACAAACAGGTTCGGCCTGGGCAGAAGCAGTGGGAGAGACAGAGCCGAGGCAGTGGAGGCAGTAGCAGATGTTGTTCTATTGAGGTGGCAGGCAGCAGTTGAGGCAGCCGGAGAGGCTGCAGCAAAGACAGAATACAAGCATTTGTTGAGACTGCGATGGTAGGCTCGACGTTTAAGGACGAAGACCAGGTCCTCTCTTGCCAGACAACTCTTTCCCTTTCTAGCCGCGATAATAACAATGCAAATGTAGCGCCTCGCCCACAGTTTTTCTGGCCTCTTTTAACATGATAAACGCCGTTGTTGAAGATACAACAGAAAGTGTACAGGAGAGGAAACTGACAGACCTATCTGACCACATCTGCAACATGTGAAACATATTAGGGTTCTCAAACTGAAACAGCAACACCAAGTCTGTGGTAGAGGAGTTAGTCCGTGTCGGTGCACAGTCCACAGGCGTGATTAAAACTCTATTAATCACAGAAGATTAGTATGCTAAGGACAGGAAGGGGTGTGTGTGTGTGTGGGGGGGGGTGCATAGGAGGAGATTACAGGGGTCAATCGGCCCGCGTGTCCTACTGCAGAGGAGGGCCACAGGGGGACGAGGCCTGGCCAGGCCCCAATGACCCTCCCTGAATCAGCTCCACGCGATGCCTTTTGTTCTGCTCCTTGTTCGACAATTATTTACCCTGCTGTTTGGGGCTGGGCTGAGGTCACCGCACATACATCACTGACAGGACAACATGGCCACTCACTTCACCCTCTACATCCTCCTCTCCTCTGACACGCGTACGTACAGTATATGCACATACTCAGTACAGTAGAGTACTGTCGCGGAGGTATTCACAGAAGCCAAAAATAATTGGATAACCCGAGTTGACATTAGATCATGTAATCTAATATTGAAGTAATCGGTTTGACTTTCTGCGTTTAACTTTAAGGCCTGTGTGGAGCACTTGAGGTTACAGTAAGATCCAGTGTGTATCCTGTATGTGGCGTTGCTTTTAGATCATCATAAACACACACCTCTACCCCCTCGCTATTATTCAACAGTGGTATTTGCCTATAACTTCTCTCTGGCCTCAACAAAACAATGCTACAGAGAAAAAAAAACGGCCCCTTGCCTCCCACTCTCCACTCCACTGTCCCCCTCCCTCCCCCCTCCACCAACGGCTGCAACCTGACACTGCCTCAGGAGATGAGCCGTCATTAAATACTGCAGAGCTGACATAATGACAGGAAAGATAAAAGAGAGGAAACAAAAAAAGGGCAGACCAATTCTGGCCTCACAAAGCCTCCCCCCTCCCCCTCCCCCCAGAGCTGGGGCTGAACCCACCCTCTCAACTAATAAAAGCCCCAGGCCACAGACAGGGCCTGTGCTAGGCTATACCACCACTATCTGGGTCTCCCTGTCTGCCTGCCTGCCTGCCTGCCAGTCACCAGGCTTCACAAAGTTTAGCCACCTCTGAACAATGCCAACTACAATACCACCGCTGCCTGCCTCTGTTTGAAGTGACACAACAATGCGGTGAACACCTGTTTAATTCCCTTACCACAGTGATCCTACAGTGGTGCGCTTTCAATGAGCTCACAATTCTCTCTGCACCGGGTTATGACAGTGTTCCATCGAGGCTGAACCTCTGCTGCCTATCTGTCCGCCTGTCTTTCCGTCTGTATCTGCATGCATGCCTGTCTGTCCGTTTCTTTCGACTTCCATTTAATCTAGGGCTTACTCCGTTGTCATTTTAAACATCCGCTTCAAACATCGCCCCTGGGCCTAGTAGAAGAGGGGAGGGTCTATATTTGGAAATGTACAGAGTGACAGGCCAAAGACATTTCCCCTTTAAATAGACAGTAATAAAAGACTGGAAAATGATAGTGCGGCACACTCAACCTAATGATCAGCATACATAAGATCTGCCTCTAACTCTGTCATCTCCTGTGCAGCCAGGCTTTTTATACCAGCCAACTGGTTGCCCACAGAAGCCCTCCCTGTAGGCGCTAACCCTGCTAGCGCTGCCGGTCCCACTGCCCAGGCATAGCTTGCCTTCCAGCTGGCATTCCAGCACGCCGTAACACAGCGGTGAGGAAATATTTACCTTCAATGAAAAGTGCCCTTGGCACAGAGCCCATCCCCTTGAGAGGGTTTAAAAGTCTGCTACTGTGAGGCGGCACTCCTACTTACCTCCACACCCCCCTCGTGCCCCCACCCCCCTGGTGAGCTGACTCGTGCCCGCCCGCCCGCCCACAAAAACCTCAAAGCTAAACCCCTGGCGGTGCTGTCTCTAACCTGGACCTGGGCCAAACCTTAAGAAAAAGAGAGAGAGAGAGAGAAGCGCAGGGCTGGCTGAGACACACACACACACACGGCACAGAAAGACAGAGCGTGAGAGAGCGCGCCAAGCAGTGTTGTGCTCCTGCCTGGCCTCACGCCAGGACACACTTCTAGGATTTTTTTGGCCACAAAAGCTGACGGACGGCTCAGCCCTCCCCCGGGATCTGAAAGTGGCTCACAAAGATGCCGTCTGAGAGAGACCCGCGGCCCAGCCTTGATTAAGACGGCTCTCACAGCAGGAGAAGGCTCAGCAATCACACAAAACACACACATGTAGAGGGGGGAATAATGGAGGGCTTTTCCTCTCTGTCCTCTGTGATGGTAAGTTAGTGAAAGGACATCTGTGTTTTGATTACACAGTTCTGTGTTGACTCTCAGTGTTTAAGGAAAGACAGTTGAACCTTGATGCCAGATTAACAACGGAAACTAAAATTCTCTAGCAATATGTGGCCATGGTTTTTTTGCAAGGGGGAAACCTACTCTTTGGTAAAACAAGTCTCTTCAGAACACTTATGGGAAAGGGATTTGTTTTGAAGACGAAACTACAAACACAAATACCAAGCCTGACATAATAGGGAGAGAGTGACGGCAGACAGACCTGTTTGAAGTGATCGTCGAAGCTCCAGTCAGCCTGTCCATTGGGAGAGGTGGCGGAATGGGGCCCAGCTGGAGAGAGACTTTCATCGGGCTCCTGCTTCACTCTGACGGGGGGCGAGGAGGTCTGCAGGGGGGCGGCGGCTGTGTAACTGCTAAACTGCCGCGCCGGCAAGCGGGGGGCACCTTGCTGCAGAGCCATGGTCTGCTTGCGGAGGTACTCCAGCCCACCAGCACTCCCCTCGTCCTCCTCGCTCCCTTCATCTCCCTCCATCATCTCTTCCTCTTCCTCGTCGTCCCCAGAGTCTCGACCCCTGTCCTCCTCGTCCTCTCTCTCAGAGTCCACGCTGCTCTGGTTGGAGACCCTGGACAGCAGGCCGGCTCCGGGCCCCACTCCGGCCAGGCCCTTGGCCATGAAGCCTGCCCCCCCAGCCCGGGCTGCAGCCAGGATGGCCTGCTGGGCTGCTACCTGCTGGGCGTACATGATGTGGGCCTCACGCAGCCGTCGCTCCTTGCGCTCCATCTCCAGCCGGGCCTGCTGCTGGCGCTGCAGCTGCTCCATGACAGCCTCCAGCTTCATGCCCCCTGCCGTGGCCCCCTGAGGATAGCCCCCTACCAGACCTCCCTCCTGAGACATGCTGGGCTGAGGGCGGAAGTGAGAAAGACGTCAATAGCTACCCATAAACCTACCACTCTCAAATTACCCAAAGAGTTGTCTGGCTTGGCGGGTCAAAATATGCAGGCCACAAACTAACAGCAAACAAGAGAACACTGGGTGGGGGCCGGTGGATTTATTGATGTTACAGTCATATAGATAACATGTAATATGAACATCACATGTGGGGAACGAAGTACAGTATGGACAAGCATGCTATAAACAGCAATGTGACATGCCTTAATGGAAATAGGGGAGTAATGTGATAATAAGAATAAATGCATTTGTCTTGACAGATGTTTCCTCAAGACATTAGGGTGTGAGTTAAATATGTTTAAGATATGAACGTTTTAATGTAGAGTTGTGCCCAGAAGATTAATTAAGTAATTAATTAAGTAAAATTGTAAATGTGTTCCATTCGAAATGCAACAATCTTACGCAACATTAACTACGCAGGAGTGGACTACTATGTTTCAAGTTACAATTCAAGTATCGTGTCAAACACATTTTAAAAGCTACGTACGTGGTATCTATGCACTTTTAAGTACTACCAAACTATAATAAAAAGTCTACACTACGACTACACTTTTGACTGTGAAAATAAACTGTCCGGATGTGTTTGCAAAGGTCCTTACAGATCTCCAATTATAAATAAACATATGAGTAGCTAAAAAGTGAAACGCATGACATTATTTCTAAACTCTAAAGTAGTTAAGATGAAGGTCATTCGTGAATGCTATAGCCTATTTTACCAATTGATCAAATATCCAGTATATGAATGAAATGCGGGCTGATGTTTTACGCACGGCGTGGTTTAAATTCAATAATTTAGCTCTACATTACGGACCCCCAAAAATAAGGAACACAGAAAATGTCAATGACGTTTTTGTAACGTCTCATAAACATAGTAGTAATAACGTTAAGGCTTTATACCGTGACTGTAGTTTTAGTCTCGTGCAACATTTGCTCAACAGCAAAAAAAAATGATATGACACAACGACTGCTCGGGCAGGGCATAGCGCCAAACGGAGGGACAACTCACCATTTGTGCCTTGCTGCTACCGGAATTGTCCACCATCCCTCCTTCCTTGCTTATCCTATTCCCTCTTCGCTGGCACGCTTTCAATCACTTGTAAACACACTGAGAAATAGTGCACAACGGTGTTGAATTTGTCCACCAGCAGATGAGCGAATGAAGGTCGTTACTCTCAAATGTTGTTGTTTTTTACTTTTCTTTTTTAAATTGTAGAAAAGAACGGACACGAAAATAGCCCGATCTCATATCTCGAAAAGCTTGGCATAGAGGTAACTCCTTTGACTCGATTTTCCTTCCCCCAGAATGACACCCCCCGCTTAGGCGCACATCATTAGGGCCCGCCCAGTGACAGCAACAAGTTACAGAGTTGCAGCGCTACGTTGGTTGAATAGTTACAGCACGTATGCAAATCCCATTGGAATGGCACCGCTGTCACAGTCTAATCTTGCGAACAGGGGCTTTTTTTTATAAAGTACAATAGACTCGTGTGTTGTAACTGTGCTGAAAATCCATAGCGATTACATTGGACATGGATATGAAACAATTAGAATGTAATAGGCCTATACCCTACTCAATGAATGTTTATACTTTTAGTATTCAGAGGCAAACACGGGTCTACGTTCCTTGTTGTTTCTTGTCCAACGTTATTTAAACTGTCGAATAATCTAAACATTTTACTGTATGTCTTTTTTATAGTTGTAATTTAGATACAGGCCTACGTTCTAGTTTTAGCGTTAAAAATTGTTTTAGCTCAATGCTTCCCCCTTGTGGATGAAATATGTTTTGAAGCTGTACTGAACAACCATACAATTTCATTATTTAATTGCTCACATTCAAGTTATTAAACATGTATGTGCAATGTATGTGTACTGAATCAACTTAGTTCTCCATTGGAAGTATATCTTAATAATAAAGCCAAGACATGGTGTATAGTTTTTTATTAATTGAATATAGCAAAACAATATTTATAATCATATACAAATAATAGTGTTTTCTGTGACATAATAATTCAAGTTATTGCATTTAGCACTTAGTAACACTTGGTATGTTGTAGCACTGGAGGATTAAGAAGCGGATTGTCCTGTGAGTTGCATAGTATAGGCAAGTGCAGTGTTGTGACTACTGACCGCACCTGATGCAAAGTGCAGTAATTAGCCTAATGTACGTGTAACTACAAAGCTAACCAGACAAGACACACTTCCTCCACAAAGTCTCCAGAAATAAACATAAATACTCTTAAGTTGGGCGAACACCTCCTTTGTCCAACAAAGACAAAATATATTCTACCGTAAATGTATTTAACACTCACAATGCACTGCTTTCAAAACCAAACCAAGAAAACACTGTAACATGATAGACAGCTGGGAAACAGTAACATCAGCAGAGTGAAAAAGACGATGAGGGAAATGAATGTCAAAATGGTAGCGACAGGTTTAAGGTGGCCTCTGGTCAGACCCCAGAGGGAGAACATTACAACGAGCTTCCTCATTGAGACGCCTGGTAGGAGGTTGGGGAACAGGGGAGTCATTTATGTAGTGGTTGACCTCAGTGACTGGGTGACCAGCTCATACACACAGTACACACGCAGTAACTGACCCGAGCACCTCTGGCCACGTTACTACCAAACAGTGCCATTTTGTGGGAGGGGAACATGCCAGACATTTTCATATCAAGAATGTCATCGTTTTTTGGAACACAGCATTGAGAGAGTCCGTTTGACTAAGTCCTGGACTGCACACGTAACATCCAAACACCATTGACATCACATTGAAGCATTCATTCACATCCAAAACAACTTTGTAACAACATCAGAGCCAAGGACTTAGCTCTTTAGAGTTTAGAGATCCTACTGAATTACAAAGAAACAAATACAAATTTAGAAGAAGGTTCCAGAAGGAAATAGTCAGGGAATGTTCACGTTCTGGTAGGATTTCCAAATAGCTCACTTTGGAAAAAAAGGCGATAACACCACACACAGCTACAGAGCATTAGCACTTTGGACCGCTATGCTTACTATGCTGCATCTCCCTTTACAATGTCTAAATGGCCTTAAAGCAATTGACCGTATGAGCATACAGATGACAGTGGCCCCTATCTATGTCCGATGAGCGGGTGCAATACCAGAGGAAAGAATCCCCCTGCTCTACCATACAGAACCTCTGAAGGGTTTGCATTTCATCCAGTTCCATAAAAAGACCAGGGTCAGCCTTCAGGGCGACAGATCTCTGACAGTGGCTAAGGCTTGGGACGACCATCCATCCATGCACGTGTATGTGTTGGGTTTTAGGGCATGGTGGGAGCATAGCCCTGAACGAGCAAAGGGGGCTTAGAGTCTAGAGGGATGGGGGGGGGGACGCATGCTTAGTTAGAGGGTTGGCAGATGGGCCTGGCTTTAGACTCTGGCTAAGGCCACGGTAATAGAGAGGTCAAGTGATCCAGGGCGTCAGGTCCAGGTCAGGTGATCAGGGGCATCAGGTCCAGGTCAGGTGATCAGGGGTTTCAGGTCCAGGTCAGGTGATCCGGGGCTTCATGTCCAGGTTAAGGACCTGGATAGCTCACTGCATAGAGCAGGACGAGGCCTCAGAACAGCAGCAGCCTGAGGAGCCCATGGCTTTGGGAGGAATGAGGTCCAGGTCCTCGTCATCGGGGATCTCATCCAGACGGTAGCCGTCCTGCAGCAGCTGTCTGCTCAGGTCAGGGTGGACCTGCAAACACGGATCAGTCAAAGAAATACCGGCGGGAATTCCAAGAGATGTGTAGGAAGGCCGTGGCAGTTCATAGAGGTGTGTGCTTGCATGTGTGTGAGAGAGTTAAACAGATCACATATGGAATGATCAATGAAGGGGAAACCAAATAACCAAAAAAACAAAGATGTAGGACAGCAGGTCACCAAAGTCCTCAGTGCTAGCTCACCTCAGCTGAAGAGTAGCCTGAGGAGTACTGCTCCACATCCTGTTCTTCATCACTGCAAGGACAAAACACAAAACCATTAGAGATGAGGTCGAAAGGTTTAGAAGCCTGTGTGAAGGACCTCTCCCTAAATGTGCATGATACACTGTGCGGGACACACTGTGCGGAACACAGTAACATAGATGTTATGTAGATAATGATCAATACCATCATCAGCTGCTAGCCTTACCTGTCAGAGTCTAGTGCTACCAGGGTGTCTTCGGCATGTTGACTCAAGGAAGCATAACCCTTGTTAAACTTCACGCTTCTGGAAAACCAAAACCAGAATAACTTGAAAATGCATAGTTTGAATATCTTAGTCCATTCCTTCCTCCAGAGTGAATCACAAAACAACACCTACATGGTGTGTAACACATAACCAGATATGATCCTACCTGTTTCCACCTTGTCTGGGCTGTTGCAGGACTGGCCCCCCTGATGTAAGGCCCTTTTTCTTCAATGCTTTCCTGGCCATCTCTCTATGCTTCTCTGCAAACACAATCACAGCGACATTATGTCAATTATGTCAGTATGAAATATGCCTGTATGCAAACTCTGTGTCTGTTAGTATGAGTATAACAGCCCTACATCTTAAGGAATGATTCACTGGGAAATAATGTACTTTGTAGGAATGTAAACCCCTGCACCTGAATGAATGACACAAAAAACATCCCAGACAATATACTATGTAAAAATACTGGACAAGTGGACCCACGTAGTTTCATATGAATCGCCGGAGCTTTAGACATGATGTAAGGCCCCCTCTTCTCCAATGGTCGGGTACCCCCATCAGCTGTCTTGCTTCTTGCGCTGGTGCCAGGACCCTAGTGTCCCAGGAAAGGATGAGTGTTGGTGAATAGTTAGTGAATACATGGATTTAGACTTTCATTTACGCATGTGTGTTGCTAAGCTGAATAGCTATAAGCACATAACATTGCTAGGTTTATTGCATTTACGAGGTTAGCTGACTTTATTCGAATTATTCATATGATATAAAATCAAGTGCTGGGTGGCATTCGCAAGAAGACCGACTCAATAAATCTGTCCCACGTTCGTTCGTCAACAACCGGGCTAGCTGGTTATAGCCAGCTCTTCAATCCAACATAAAAACTTACCGTCAAAACTTGGGATTCGGGTAGGTCAGCAAGGAGGGTATCCCTCTCCTCCTCAATGTCATTCATGTTGCTGAAGATTGTCACGCTATACACCACAAGACAGGCATGTTCACTCTCTCGACTTCCCTAGACACCCAAGAGATATGTTTTTGTTATTGGATAGCTAATGCTACCTCTGTTAGCCAGGCAGTAATCAGCCTAGCTCGCTCGCTATTACAGTTGCTACAAAACTACTTCCGTTTCCTGTCCAACCACATGATGAATCCATATGGATGGAAGCTGTGCTCAAGCTTACTTAATATAGTTAAGTTATTTATCAATGGTCAAAATTGAACAAATACTTAAAATTAGGATGGCATCCATGCAGTATTTTCATATTGGTGTATCAGTAGTTGGATTCATGTATGTGGTATTCATTCTTAGGACCGTTTTCAGGGCATACATGTTGTTAAAGTTCTTACGATTTTCATCCACGTCAAAATGTGATTGATACTGCCAATACACCTTATTGAAAAACGTAAAATGCATGTATCCAGCAACAAACAAGATATTCTAACACATTTTAGAATACAGTTGATTTATCAAGAAAGGTGTTTAATAGTTTTTAACCACAGAAGGAAAGGTATCAGTTTACTTCACTTAAAAAGACAATGTAAGAATTGTGTGAACAAAACTGAGAAAAACCATTTGATTCAATAGTATATTGCTTTATTTATTAGGTCCATTTAATTATTCACAACCGGATAAGAAGTTTCAGTCAACGACATAGACATTGGAACTGGAACTGGGACATAACAGAACAGTGCTTCTGTTTGAACATCAATGACCTGAAGATAAAACAACGACAGTGAATCAGTTTTTTTTCTGAAGCCCAGAAATGAAACATACTGTTTTTTATACAAGCTATAATACAGAACAACATTCTTGTGCGGGTAGACATCAGGACCATTTCCATGCTCTGGTCTAAGGTTTAGTGCACATGTTTACTAGTGTAAACTCAGGGAAAAAAACACAATAAAGGCAAATGCAACATTACTTGATTTAAAAAATGAATGCACAACATGGTCCCTTAACACATCTAGTACTCACCCAGGTATGGGATCTATAACGTGTCAATACCAAGCTCCTCTGGTGTCGAGATGCCTAGCTCAGCCAGAGTAGGAGTCAGTTCCTGAATCAGGTATGGGTAGATGTCTTTGTGTGGGCCTGATTTGTCCTGTATGAACACAAAATGTTTATTCATGTATGCAAGAAATGTACAAAAAAAACACAGTCAAAACCACATTTCCAACGAATAAGCTTAACGCATAACACCTGAAACATCACAAACCAGTAACAATGAAGGAACATTGCCAACATTAAAGGTGAAGACAATGGCACTACGATAAACTAATCTCACAGATAACATATGCAGTTTGAGAATAATAATCAAATAATAACGGCAAGAATCAGGTCAATAAAGATAGGTTCATGTTTTGATAGCATGTTTTGTCAGCTGACCTTGACGGCCTCCAGGATGCGGATGGCGCTGGCCAGGTCGTTCAGCCTTCGGCAGGCTCGGAGAGCCGAGTCTAGGATCTTAGCTTCAGGTACCAGGTCATAACCGATGAGGGTATTCATGCCTGCAAGCCAAGACAGACAGACAGATAGTATTGGCAGTAACTTTACTGATCCTCAAGGGGAAATCGGATTGTTACAGCAGTGAAAAGCAACACATGAGACATGTCAATAACAAAAATCAGGCAAAAAGCTCATATTGGTGCTAAACTACTTTACAAAACAATTATTTTAAAAAGTATTTAGATCCCAAATTTTACAAGTAGAATGCAATGAGTCCATAAAGTAACCATAAACAAAAAAAGAAACTTCTCAGTTGAAGTAACGTGTTAAAGCAGATCTATCAGAAACTAAAGAGGGAAGCATAGATAACTAAATCCTTACATCCCTGTTAAATATTTGCTCAGTTAACCGAATTGCTTTAGCTAAACTATTATTATTTTTTACAGGGCCCAGCAGTCACCTTGAGTTTCCTATGTTTGGAGGTTACCTTTCTTTAGCTCCCATGCATCAATGTCTGGCTTGCTGAAGTACATGACCCAGCGGGCATCAAACTCCTCATCTGTCTCCACCTTGCCATGGGAGTATCCTCGGCATAGCAGGGGAGCTGTGAAATAGAAAGTTGTTGTGATGTGGTCTGTGTTGCTTTAAGGACAAGAGATGTGTGGCATTGTCAAATAAATATAGGTAAAATAACTTATTCTGTAATCCCATAACCCACCCAATCAGCTTGATTGTAATCCTCATACTGTTGTTTACACATAATATTACAATAACTATAGTGCTTTCTCGCTACAGTCAAAGTTAGGTCTGTATTCAGGTAACTACTAGGTTAGGTCATGTGAGGACAGCGATCATCATCGGCCTACCACAAGCTCCGTTTGATTCAGGAATGAAAATATGTATCTTAAACACCGCACATCTCTATTGTAGTCTAGGCTGTCACTGAAAACACAACGGCTGCGCATAGTTTAGTGGACGTGTGATGATGCCCTGGTCAAACTTGGGTCATCGCAAGACAAGGTCACATTCTTAAGTAGCTTTTTGAGGGCTAGCTTGTTAGCTAGCTCGATAACTGTGTGATATTGATTGATACTTTTACAAATAAGGCGCTCGCTAAACATGGCCGAAAATGATAATGGAAATGCAACAATAACTATTAATCTAACATGCTAACCAATGTCACCCTGACAGTATTTACAGGCTAGCAAGCTAACGTAAGCTAGCATGAAGTACGGTAGCAAGATAATGTAGCTAACGTCTTCGGCAAATCTCTTAATCAACCTATACATTACTGAAAACTTGGGTGTCAATCTTACCCGAATGACAGGGTTGTGGCCGCGCTAAACTCCGTATTCCAGAAGTTGAGAGTCGAACTACGGCTCTGAACATTATGCAGACCTGCTAGAATCAGTGGCTTAAGCTGCCGTACGGTACACTGACTAGGAACCGATTCAGTCCGACATTAGAGAGGAGGCTGCGTGCGCATGCGCGCGCTATACTCGGTGAAGGGCTACGTGCTGGTCCGTGGCAATCATTCGCAAGGATATTGCTTTTAACCAATTTTTACTATGGCCTAGAGAGAACGATCAGATAGTCTGTATACTTTTTTTTCCAGTTTAAAGACTAGTTAACGAAAAGTTAATGAACGATGTCCTCTTTTCACAAACTGACCTTGGCAGTGATAGACGTTTTTCTCCACTAGATGGCAACATATTGAAGTAGTGAGAGGCATGAACCTAGATCCTTCAGAGGTTGTCAGAAGAACTACATCCTGATCGTCCAAAGTGAAATCGCAACATATCAGAGAGATGTATTACTAGCCTACATTTTGTGACCCGGCATATTTTCAGAATTAAAGTTTTGAAGAGGTTGTTAAACATTTATCTAGCACCGAGTAACCATCTTTTGCCTTAACATTATTCTCCCATATAAAAGTCTGCATATAATGTTCAATGGTGTTGTGGTCCAACAATTTGAGATAGCTTTTCAAGCCATGATTGGTCTCTCTATTCCCGTCTTTTTCCCTCCGAGTTCTGGCAGCCATGTATTCAGTCTTTATTATCTGCACTTGCAGCTTTGACTTCAGCACTGCAATTACATCCTCAGCTGCACTGATTAATCCAACATGTAAGAATTTCAGAGAAGCTTTTTGAAAAGACATTCCCACTTACCCGGAGGGAGTTGTGCCATGTTTGTTTATGCAGATATCCCCCTAGTCAGTTAAATTGCAATAAGATGTTTTCAATGGCTGCTTGAGTGTGCTTGTAACCCCTTGTGAGCAGAGGGGACGCTGAAACAATGGTGTGCGAGAAAAGTGATTAATTCCTTCGATTTCACTTGTGACACAAGATGGAGGACGTCTGGCTCCTGTCATTTTGAGTACATACTCCTCTCTATTGTTGAACATGTTCCCTTAAGGGTTGTCCATTAATATCTTTATGCGGTGCCCAGCTTAACCCTCTATTCTTTTCTGGAGATCACACAATCAATCATTGTCCTTTCCCCTGACAAGGCAGAGTGAGAGTGTGCGAGAGAGAGAAAAAAACCTTTTGGCCTGTCTCAACAAGAAAGAGGAATGGGGTCTTCTACACTAACTCCGGCAGAAAACATAGGCCCAGTAAATATTCAATTTAAAGGATTTCTAGATAAGGGGGGGTGAAAAATGGAGGCTGCGCCCATTCTTCTAGATAAGGGAAGACGGAACCATCTGGAGGCTGGGAGATAGTGAACTCCCACGCCATTCCACAGACCTCGCTCTCATCTGACGGAGAGAGAGGGGAAAAGAATTAGAGTGCACACACTTTTATCACAAGTTCAAAATGAATTCTCTCCCTCTCTCTCTCTCTCTCTCTCCCTCTCTCCTTTCTCTCTGTTCAAATTCTATGCAGTTGGCAAGCTTTCCCTCAAAATGTGCATCCAAGCTAATAAATCCTAATACTAACTTTGTTGTGATGATCAATAAAATATGAATACGATGTACTCTCAGTATTGTTACAAATGTTTATTTAATCAAGTACATTGGAACATTATTTTCAGAGAACAGTGTAGAGAACATAATAACCACCTCCATGATTACCTCCGAATAAAACGGTATAAATAGACTGAGCTGGTGAATAACCTCGTCCGCACTCTCATGCTGAGTTTTGACTACTTCACAGTACTAGCCTATTTGTTACAATGCCACATTGGATTTAACACTAGGATAATGCTTTTGTCACTGTGTTTTATCAGGGCTCTCACTCAAGTGTGCTATCAAGTTCTATATAATTACCCCCCCTTCTGCATTTTACTCTTGGCCTAGAATTCGTAATGCTTGATAACAGGATTCGGGTCGATATGAGATTTACTTATAGCCTCGCTATCTGTGTGACCTGCATCACTGGCTGGCTGTCCCAGAGCCTCCTCCGTGAAAGCTGTTAACTCTGTGATAACAACGACCTGAAGCGATAACCTTCCTGAAGTCTTGAGGACACACAGTTTGTTCCATATGGGGTTTATTGCAGTGGCAGCGTTTTTTCCCTACTCAACCTTGGCTTCTCTGCTTTGCTCTGATTCATTTAATGGGTTCGTGAAGGAGGTTAATCGGTGTGTCTGCCATAGAGAGAGAAGAGCTGGCCAACCACTGTACACTTGTCCAACTCCACACAATAGGATTGTGCCATTTCCGGCTTATCCTGTCCGAGACAGGTTCACCCTAACACTGGGTGTAGACTCAAGAATTCATCATTTGCAAGAGAACTTTAGTGGTCCAATGCATAAGCCACTGAAGGCTTTTTGATCATTAACGATATTAAGCCGTGCGGCCCTGACTTTGAAGATTTTCATTATGATCAAGGGAAAGACTCCCATCACATTTGTAACGTTTTATTATTATGCCTAAAGCAGACATGGTTTGTAGAAAGAGTGTCCGATTTGAAAAGCTCTCATTGGGCTGTTTGAGAAGGAGAGCTACATACATTATTTTTCCTTTACATCTTGAACAATTCATTTAAGGTTTGATGAGTGTATGCACACTGCACACACCATAGAATTGTACAGTAGTGTATACAGCACACATAATGGAACACACTACGTATGGCTAATCTGATGACCACAACGATCTTCTGAAGAGATTAACCATATATTTGTTTGGGTTGAACCACCTCATAAGAAATCAAACAATAACAAAAAACCCACAGAACCGAAGGTCGAGGTAGAACTAAGATTGCATGAATATAACTCATGACTGTTGCCGTGGTTTCACATTCTAAGGGGGACAATGTGAAGTTCTTTCAGCCACAGTTTTAATCCATCTCCCCTCCCTGTTGTGATGTGGTGTTACAATCATAATGATGATCTGTCCCTGTATTTTTTGCCTGCAGGCTGCTCTGTCAAACAGGCAGGCTGGGGAGCTGTGTGTCTTATCAGCAGCTATGTCATTAAATCAGCTGTCTTTTAGACAAATTTCACTCCTGCTAAGTTTATCACAGGATCAGCACCCAGGGATTACCTTTCCAGACACAGTGTTTTACAGTTGTAGTCTACTATGAGTTGTTGTGAGCACAGAGAAAGACAAACGATAATTTTTCAAATAGTTTATTAGATTTTTGAACATGATTCATGTTCCAGACAAAACAAAACTCTGTGGATATACTGTATAACATTTGTCATTGTTGATGTCTTTGATCAAACATAGGAATACTTATCGATAATCATTTAAATGTTGAGAACCCACCTTTTGCGTTTTGATTATGCACTGTACAGATAAAACAAGACTGAAAATAAAATACGCAACATCTTATAAAGAAAGAGAAGGACGAATAAAATTGAATTTCGTCCTTTCTTGTGTTTTGTGGTGCTGATATTGTGTAAGAGGCATGACAGCCGTCATTTAAAATTATGTTGGCATGATGACGAAAAAAACATTTCACTGGGCTTACAGTGTAGTTGCATTCCACAAGCCACCATATGTACAAACTTCCGGCCCCATTTCAGGCTGACTTGTGCAGTCAGGGGCCTGTGTGCTCAGTTCTGCTCAGAGAGCTCGGTTCCATCTGAGTGAGTGCTCTGATTGTCTGGGCTACTTTGTGCTGGGGCGGAGGGCAGGACTGAGTGAGCTTCCCTGATCCATTCCCCTCCACTGCCCCTCAACAGTCCAGCCAAGTCAGTCAGCGAGGGGTGAGACCAGACCCCCCTCCTACTCCTCCTCCCTCCCCTAGACACACTCGCTTGCTGTCAGGGTGGCTGCTACGGGGAGACACACCTAGTGTTCTCTTGCTAGCTGCCTGTGGGGCACCATCCCCGGCCCCGGCCCCGGCCCCGGCCCCACCCTCCCCGGCCCCGTCTCTCTCCTCCCAGAGAGCACTGAGGGTCTCTGGGGGTTGGTAACCGGGCTCCTGGGGGTCCAAGGGGTCTTTGGAGAGGAGGATGCTGATGGAGGGCACGGTCCTGTGCACCGTCATCTCCGAGGCCCCCCCTTCCTGGCTCTCCCACACCTCCCTCACGCCCTTGTAGCGCAGCTTGGTCATCTGGTGCAGACCCCCCACCTTTCTCTTCATGATCTCCGCGCATGTGATCGTCTTGGTAACTGCGCGCCCCGAGCCGGTGAACACCACCTGCCTCAGACCACCCCCAACCCCGCCTCCCCTGGCGCTGACCCCCATGGCTGCACCCCCAGGCACCTCCCCCCTCTCCCCCTGCATGCGAGACATGGCAAAGCCCATCAGATTGCGGATCTTACTGCCCTCCTTGACGCGCATCTCCAAAACCCCTGCCGGCAGCCCCGGGAATGGGCAGGGACCGTCTTCTTCAGTGCGACACATCTTCTTGAAGCCCCCTTGCCCCAGTTTGATGGCGGCGGGAGGAGGAAGAGGAGGCAGAACGGGGAGTGAGGTCTGCGACGACGTAGAGATGCTGTTGAGCGCGGTGGAGGGGGAAGCGGAGGGAGGGTGTCCACAGTACGCCTGACCCTGAAAGGGAGGATACATCTGCGGGGTCACCCCAACCTCCACCTGGACCTGCCTATTCACCTCCAGGGCTGTATGCGGTCCAACAGGAGCTGGGATCTGGTACTGGGTCTGGAAACCGGCGAGTCCGCAACCCGTGAACATGGCTTCGGTCCTCGGTTCTTTCCTGCACAACCAAGTCCAGTCAGAAAATCTCCCCGCTTAGAAGCCAGGCTAGCATCATTTTCTGTTTCTTCTAACAGTCTTTTTATTCAGTCAGCGGTTACAAAGTTTTATGGCTTCAGACGAAAAACATGATCCTGCTCTGTGAGAGTTCTTTCCACCCAGCTACTCAGACAGAGCTGGGAAAACAAGATAAACGCCAGCTGGCGTAAGAAGAATACTGATGGGACAATTCAAGACGCTGCTGTAAAAGAGTATCTCAATTTCACGCCATGAATGACAATCTTGAAAGTTCAGGAAAGACGAGGAGAAAATCTTTCAGCTGCAGCGTCCCTCTCTTCATTCCAGGAACAGCTCATTCTTTCTGTGTAACTTTTCAGAAGAAAACTGAGTTCCCCTCTCCCGCAGTAAATTGCTGTCTCAGCTGGACAGTTTGATCCAGTGATCCATATCGCTCTCAACTCCTTAGATACACTTCTTGGGACGGTCCAGTATCTTCTTGTGGCCCTCTTGGTCAAGGTTTTCCAGGAAGGTGGTGGATGTGGAGCTGCTGGGTCTCTATCCTCTCTTGTCCCCTCTCACCTGCACTCTCAGATCAGGTCAGAAGCAAACCCCCCGGGGTGGTCGTCCGTGGACCTGTGTGTGTGATGTCTCAGTGATGCACTGGGTAGTGCGCTCTGTTTCTCCCCTACAAAGAGCCGTGAATGGACAGGAGCTGCCTCACAAGCGCTCGCAGGAGGAGTGTCTGCCTGGATGAGGGGGAGCGTGAGAGAGAGAGGGGAGACAGCCCTCTTAAAGGGGCAGGCCTTTCATGTCTCTGATGAACCACTCCCTCTCTCTCTTTCCATAATTGAAACGTGGCTTGGAAGCCAGGAAGGAGGGAGAGGGAAAGAAGGAGTGTGGGGTACGTCCCTTTAAGAGCCTGGCGGAGCGCAGAATCCTGGGCAACTTTGTCAATCTCTTTAGAGGACGTTCCGGCGCCTGTGTTCAATGTAGATGACTGATTAAACCTGAGTTTCTGAAATAGAGAGTCAGTCAACCTTTAAAAATGCATTTTCAGCCGCGAAACAATGAATTAAATTAGCTCTCTGCGTATAATTGAAAACATCCTTCAAAGAGCCACTGAAAGTCAGCGGCATTAAATTGCACCATACTTAGCCTTTATCCCATTAGATGTTTTTGACCATTACTATTTCCATAATGTGCTGTTAATAGCTTCACTGTTGAAGCAATCAAGTGGCCCAGTGAGAACGGCATGTCTCTTATGGTTCAATAGATATACTGTTACGAGTTTGGCAACACACTTGCGATCAAGGACAGACGGCCCACAAAGGCATGCCATTCGGTCACGCCATTGAGGTTATAATGGTATGACTGTCTTCATTAGTGGGCCAGGGCTGTCATTGCAGGTGAGGCAGTGGAGGGAACAGACGTGGTGCAGCTTGACAGGTGGGGGTAATAAGTAGGTTAATAGGTTCTCCATCACCAGGGGAGGGCGCTGTCACACTCAATCCTGCACCTGCCCAGCAGCCACCAGCTGTAGCCCGGTCCAGCCCAGTCAGACCTTCTAGTCCATTCCAGAAACTCAACACCCAATCTTAGGTTCCTATCCCCGACCAGTCAAGCCCCACCCCACCTTCACCTCCTTCCATCCCATACCAGCTCACCCCATTCTAGCCTCCATCCGATACCAGCGCCGAGCCATTCCAATCCTATACCATTTCAGCCCACTCTTCATCCTGTTTCAGTCTAGCCCATGCAGCCACCCATCCCAGCCCAGCCCAGCCCAGGCTCCCGGCAGACAGGTGGGTTTGTTTAGCAGTGTGATGGACAGCTGTGAGAATGGGTGAAGACAGAGCAGTGAGGCTGAACCTAGGAGTCCAGGAGGGAGGCAGACAAGCCCCTAACTGTTCTAACTCCTATCAGCCTCCCTCAGGAGAAACACACATGGAGAATAAGAACCAGTATATCTACCCTTAGTTGTTACTGTGAAGGTAACTCACACTGGCATATTATTATATTGGATCTCTATGGTAATGAAAGCAAAGAAGAAAAGTCGTTTTACAGCGAATTGCTTTTGTTTGACCAAAACACTAGCAGAAAATGTTACTGTTGGCTTTGTTTGATTTAGGATCAATAGCCATGTTGATGAAAAAATACAGATCAAAAATGTCCATATCGGTCAAATAATTTACAATCTTTCTCCATTTTTGTTGTTGTGTGTGAGTGCATCTGTTTGTCCCAAACCCACAAACGCACCAACCATCCATCTCCAGAACCCATTCGATCCACTGCAGGAGAAACAGCAACAAACATCTCTGTTTGCCTCCTTTTCTCCAGCGATGGAGAAAAGAAAAGAGAGGAAGAGTGGTAAGGGAGGGGAAAGGGGCGGAGGAGAGAGCAGAGGGTTTGGGGCTCTCACCAAAGTGATCATTCTGCTGTTTGGGGAGAAATTACCCTCATCAGTCATAAGGAGATGCACAGCTGCCTAAGGGGATGTAGTGATGTTACTGCATAATAAACTGATGGAGAAAGAGAGGGAAAAGGAGAAAGAACTAGACAGACAGAAAGAGGGAGAGCAAAAGAGAGAAGGAGACGAAGGGAGAGAGAGAGGAAGAGAGGGGCAGAGAAGAGAGGCTGATTTTAAGTGCACAGAGGTTAAACTGGATGGTAAAGGGCTGGCTGTAATCACGGTCTCTTCACAGCTTGCGTTAGCATCGCATTCAAACCTCCATTTAACCTTCCAAACACATCAGCTTGGAGAAAAATATAGATTTAGCAATCTTGTGTCGTTACAAAATGTGTTGTTCTGACAATGTTCAATACGTAAATGCAACGTGTGACATGAGGGTTTCATCCCCACCTTTGTTTTCCGCCGGAGGCGATGAAAACATCAGAGAGTTGTTGAATAAGGGGCTGTTTTTCAACCTTTCGAAGAGAAGCTTTTTTCCCCGAACGGTTGCCATGTTTAATGGCGTGTCGAAAGGAGAGGCAGCAGGGTCGGCCCTCACGCTTGGTCACTCAACCTCCAACACCTCCTCCTCTGGTGCCCCCTGCTCCCACACACCTCTCAAAACACTTACTCCTCACTTTATCAGGGCTGCGTCGGCACCTCTGACAACCCCAGAGGCATTGAAACACGGCCGCCTGAACAGTGTACTGGCTGGGCTACACCTCCTCCTCCCGTCAGCCCAGTCTCCTCTGCTTTCAGCTTGCAAAAACACAATTTGTACCTTGACACTGTGACAGATAGTGATGGCTATCTCCAGCTGCTCTATGTTTAGCTAGAGTGCTACTACAGTAGCTGCTCGTTGGTGGTCGCACAGATTGAGAGGTGTCCTCGAATTGCAGCATTGCAGAGCAGTGGGGGGAGAAAAAAGTGCGGTTTGTGTTTTCTGTTTGTTGGCAGAACAGCACACGACGGCAGCCTCTCTCTGTGCCAGCCGGTTGCTCGCTTTACGTTAACAGCGAGAGTTTCACGGTCATCAACCAATGCTGGCCTGGAGGCTGTCATTTTGCTCTGTGTGGAGCTCGCCTGCAGCTCAGCAGTTCTGGACCACAAACTCCCAGCCGGCCTCGATGGGGGACAAACATGCAAGGAAACTATCAAACACGCACACACACACATGTACACACGCAGATGCACGCACACTCAGCCACAACCATGTATGCACACATTCAGTACACACACATACACAGATGCACTTACACCCAAACATGCACGCACGCACACACACACACACGTGCATGCTCAGCATAAGGCAGGCAGTTGGGGCAATTACAGAAACATGGGAGAACATAGAGCGACAGGGCCGTCATCAGAGGGGAAATAGAGTGAGCCGGGAAAAATGACGACGCCATTAATAACCCGGAGGCCGAGGGAGATGGGGAGCGAGTGACCCTGTCTCTGTTTTCTGTGCGACAGCACTTTGAGGTGCAATTGGTTTTGTTTATATTTGTTTTGGGTAGACCTAAATGGCTGCATTCATGTGTCTGTCAAAGGCAGGTTGAAAAATGACAAATGATTCACGGTGAGATATATGGTGCTGTCACTCATAACTCCATTATTCTGCTAAATTACACATTTTATCTCTCCTTTCCTCTCCACTTCTCTCCTCTCCTAACCTCTCCTCTCTCCTCTCTGTTTCCCCCCCCCCTCGGCACTGCAATGCAGATGTGAGCCTCACACGACGATGATGGCAGTAACTTTCATCCACGGAGAGAGAATCAAGTAGAGGGAGGGAAAACAGGATTGGCGACTGAAAAGAAGGGATCTGCATAGAGATAACAGCGGGTAGGAATTACAATGAATGCCCCACCACTCTCCATTCGCAGCACCCAAAAGTTTAAGCACTTACAACAGAAGTAGGAGTGAAAGACTGTGGAAGCATATGGGGAGCAAACGCACTGATTAATGATGCTTGTCTACCAAAGTGACGTTCGACATCTTCCACCGAACAAAGTGTAATGTAAAGGAGCTGCGCTCTTCCTTTCATAACCTCGTTTTACAAAGCTATTACACCCCTAACAAGCGTGCACTTTTTTTTAAGCGTCCCCCCGAGTATTTTAAAATGACATTTTGAGTTTGACATTTGAAGGGACGAGGGAGGAGCAGAGTGCTGTTGTTCTCTGAGGTATGTGCGCGTAGTCCCTCACTTTCATTAACTCCAGTGATTTGCTCTTAATTGCCATTGGCTGACGATAGCAAACACGCGCACTGTTCTGTCCAGCCCTCGGCACACTCCAATGGGTTTTATTGGAAAATGTTGATCAATTTAATTAAGGGGAAATTAGCGTTCCATGTGAAACAAATGCAAATAGCAAATAAATGGCTTCCAGCAACTATTAGCTAATACCGCAATTTCCATTTAGCAAAGTGCTACCACCAAAAATATTCTTTCAACAGAAAGACAGACATGTCAGTTGCTACTAGTTTTTGTCAGAGTACTTAGCAAAAGAACAGCATGTCCAAAGGGTAGGCCTAGCCACTAACACGCACAAACACACTCAAAACATCACACACACCCACTAGGCTCTTAGAGTAGTTTTTGATTGCTGGACTTCAGGTGTGACATGAAAGCTGTGGGTGTGTTGCGTGCCCCCTGGAGACCCCATGGTAAACAAACCCCCGTCCATATGTTTCAAGGTGGCCTTGCATCCCAGACCAGTCAGCGTTCCCTGCACTTCTTCCATTCACACCAGGCTACTGCCTCCTGCAGCACGCCAGGAAGTGGAGTAGGAGGAAGGAAAGGAGGAGGGTTAATCCTATACATCCATGGCATGGAGGAGGTAATACCTTCTGAAAAGTGTGTGTATGTAGTTGTGTGTGTGCCTTAAGTGTGTAGCCCGTGCATTAGTACGGCGTGACTGCAGGTGCACAGTGTGTCTGTGTGTGTCTCGCTGTGCCCATTGTCAGCGCCAGGCACACAGCTGTCTGCCAGCCTCAGCGGGTCAGACAGCATTCGCCCGCACTGACCTCCCTCACACACCAACACACCCCTGCTCGTTCTCCTCCAACCGTCATCGAGCCAGGCAGTGAGCTGCTAAACACCCGTCATGTTCAAAAACACGTCTGCGGGTCCAGGACCAGATTTGTCCCGGTTTTAATTGCGTCGGAGAGCAATCACTCCGCGCCCTGCAAATCCCCCCGTAAAACCGCGCTGCTTTACAATGGAAGCGTAATTGCAGGAGTTTAATTGCCTGCCAATGTTCTGCTCCCAGCCGCCCGCTCGCACTGGAGAGGCCAATAATTAGAAACATGAGGGAAAAAAATTATCCGGCAATTTTGCGTCAGCAATTATCATAATGCAAAAGAAGTGCCATTAGGGTTGTTGGACCCGCGGTGTGTTGTCCTCTGACTCCTGCCCTTGTACCCCTCTCAGCTGCGGGGGGCAGGGGTAGGGAGAGACAACAACATAGGTTTTCCCTTCCCTCCTCCCTCCACGTCTCTTATCCTTTTTCCACTTATTGCCAGCGCTGATTTAGTCATCTGTACCTCATTGGCTGAGGAAATAGCAACTGAACCGGGATTGTCGGTGGTCTTGAAGACTGGGGGACCAGCAAGGGAAGGTGGGGGGGGTTTAAGCACATCCGTTCCGTTTGAGCTCTCTGTTTTCAACGACAGGTAGAAACGTCATTTGTTAATCCTCTTATTGGCGCTGTGAAATTGTGTGTGACTCAAGCGAGCTATTACATAGTCAACTGACATCATCCTGATTATGTACCATTGTGTTTGTTTGAGTCCCAACTATCATTTTCCTTCGCAGGTTTCTATGAGGGGCCGTTTAGGAAATTATTCAGACTGTCCTTAAGCAAACACATAATGAGACATTCACACACATTTCATATGTGCTTGTTTAAAGACAGTCTGAATCATTTCCTAAATGGCCCCTATAGGTTACTGCAAATTGACATCAGTTTAATAGGCCTACTGTCTCGTTTTGCAGCTATACTATAGTGTAAGACTGTAGGGAATAAGACAAAATAGATCTCTCAAGGATAAGTGAAGATAGCTCTGTTGTGTGGAGTACTGTGCAGAAAGGAAAGTGTCCCTGGATACAGAGCAACCTAATACATGGATAAATAATCAACAAAAAATGACTTTGGGATTCACAAAGTCCTTCACCATTAAGGCTGAACAACTCTCACAGGCTCTCAAGCAATCAAGCCACGGGATTTACACTAGATTTTAATTTGGATGCATTAACTAACTCCTCTCGGACTGAAAGGCTGGCAATTGCCTAGACAAAAGATATGCACTGATAAGTTTGGAGGTCAACAAGCTGGTAGAGTGAAGATATCAGCGGTGGGTAGCATGCACGCACGCACACACACACACACACGCACACACACACACGCGCACACACGCACATGCGAGCGCACACACACACAAGCACACACACACACACACACACACACACACACACGCACATACACAGACACATACACACACCCACGTACAAACAACAACAGAACAACAGATACAAAGGCTTCACACAGTCAGCTCGGCTCTACCCTCTAATCAAAGTGTGAGATCAGCCCAGCGTTTTGTTTTACAGCATGTTTGAAATCCTCCAGGCTCGGGGCTCACGCTTCACATACAGACGAGGTGCAGCCCCAAACGTGGGCCTGTTAAGAAGAAAAGATGGATAAATCAAGAAGACCGAACGGTCTCCTTTCTTGAAGAATTCCCTTTCAGCATATTCATATTGCTAGGTGAGAATATTCCTCTGCAGTATTGAATGGGCGGGTGCTTCTCCTCCAAGTGCATTTTGCTGATGGAATCAAAAGCCCTTTCACACATTCAAATGAGGTGTGCCCGGGCTGTGATTGGTATTGGAAAAGCATTTGTCGGAACAGAGGCTGACTGTAGACGCCTTAAATACAAGGTAATCACAGAGTTGAAGGCTGAGTAGGGCTTGAGGTGTGCTCTGACTGCAGAGCGAGGAGAGAAGGACAAAGCATTACGATGATAATAAGCAATACACCAAAACAAAGTCATCGTTGGATCAGTCTCCTGTCTCTCTCTTGCTTTCTGTCTCTCTCCTTTTTCAGTTTTTCTGTTTTTCTCTCTCTCTTTCTCTCTCTATCTCTCTCTCTCTCTCTCTCTCTCTCTCTCTCTCTCTCTCTCTCTCTCTCTCTCTCTCTCTCTCTCTCTCTTCCCCTCCGCACCTTCCTGTAGCCCATCATTATTGACAGGCACTTTTTTCACTCGAAGCTACGCTAAAATTTAAAACTCATTTCTCATTATTTTGCGAGGGAATACATGCAATTTCTAATCTGTCATGAAGCTGAGATGTGTGCATCCAGCATGCCTGAAGGCAGGCAGGCAGAGAAGCAGGCAGAGAAGCAGGCAGGCAGGCAGACAGGCAGGCAGAGAAGCAGGAAAGCAGGCAGGCAGGCAGGCAGGCAGGCAGGCAGAGAAGCAGGCAGATAAGCAGGCAGTCCTCATTTGTGGCCTGGTCTGAGCCTAGATGTAAGGTGATCACCTCGGTATGATCACCTTGGGATGTGACCACTGTCTTTACTGCAGGGAGAAAGGGTGTACTGGCTACTGGCACTGAGTGTGTGCCAGCCCCTGGGGGCAGGGCGAGGGGGTGTCTGTGTGTGTGTGTGTGGAGGGGGGGGGCAGCCCTCTAATTTCGTACCCCCAGGTTTAATGAGACCCTGTCAGGGCACCCCTGCCTCAGAAAAGTGCCTCCTCAAATTTGCTGCTATTGTGGAGGCCCTGGCAGTAAAGGGGTGTGTGTGTGTTTGCGTGTGTGTGCGTGCATGCGTGTGTGTGTGTGTGTGTGTAAGGAGGCAGGGGCGCTGAGACAGCCATTATTATGCCTGTGAGAACAGACTTTGGCAGGGGAAGGAGGACAGAGAAGAAAAGAGAGGCGAAGATTGCGTCTAGAATTGTGGAAGTGAGGCAGTAGTGGGCTTCAGTCACTTTATCAGTGCCACAGCAGTGCTCTCTCTCCGCCATCCATCTACACAGAGCATTCTTCTCCTCCTCAACCCAGGAAAACACACTCTTTCACCCTGAAAGCTAAAAGCAATCACCCCCCCTTCTCTTCTCTTCCTCTCCTTCCCCTTCTCTCTTTCTACCCACACACTATCTTCCCTCTCAGCATCTCCCTCTCCCAAACATTTGTCTTTTTCTCCCTCTTTTTCACTCCGTCTCTCAATCCCTTTTGTGGGTTTGTATCGTAAACAACAGTACGCCAAACAAAGGCGCAAGTGCGAGTGCATGATTACACAGAGAGAATAATTGATCCGGACGAAATAACCAATGGATTTCTTCTGTGCTCTGTGCATGAAAATCTATTGTGCTTCAGGTCATCTATTGGGAATCAGGGAGGTATGTAATACAATGAGTTTGCCCCAGTACACACTGTTAATAATCTCTTTACACTCCAGCCCCCTTCCCATTGATTTTCAATCCCAACACAAAATATCAAATCCCAATAGGTTTCAGATAGTTTTTGAAATAAATGAGTATTTGATGTGTGTGTGCTGCATATGAAGGTGTGTGTGTGTGTGTGTATGTGCATGCTCTGTTTTATGTGTGTGTTTGGGGGCAAGGTGAGGTTAATACGCCTCGAACAGAATCAGTGATTGTGTGGATTTCAGCTCGTTCATAAGTCAATCATCAATACTTTGATGACTTGGCAAACTGTCTTGGTGATGCTTGGTGTGTGTGTGTGTGTGTGTGTGTACATGCTTGTATGAAAAGGGGTCAGTACGGTCATCTGACCAGTAAGTACACACAGTGTACTTTGGATTGCCATGCTGGTGGGCCAAGATCAGTGAAGAGAGAGAGAGAGAGAGAGAGAGAGAGTGATGATGTGTCTATCTCTCTCTCTGCTTCCTTGCCTGTGTGTTTGAGCAGAGGGCTGACAGTGTCTGAGGGCCTGCCTCTAAAGAGGCTGTGAATGATGTTATTTAGAGAGCGCTGATTGCTGGTTTAACCTGGCGGCCACGCTGCCTGCTGCTGCATTAATAATCGCAGGGAGGCAGGAGGGCTGGCGAGGCCCGTCGCCTTGTTCAGCGCTCGCCGCTATCTCCGCGCCCGGCCCGGGAAAAAGCCAGCAAACAGCAGGGGAAGTGTGGCGGAAAATTACAGCGTCTTCACACGCCAGCCAGGCACCCATGGAGGGAGGTTGGATGGGTGGGGAGGGGAGGGGATTGAGGGTATAGGGTGTGTGTGTCAGTGTGTGCGTGCATGTGTGCTTCTTGTGCGTACGTACGTCAGTGTGTGTGTGTGTGCTGTATGTGGATGAGGTATGAGTGTGCATGCATGTGTTGGTGAATGTGGGTTTGCGTGACAGTGTGTGTGTATGTGGGTTTGCGTGACAGTGTGTGTGTGTATGTGTTGGTGAATGTGGGTTTGCGTGACAGTGTGTGTGTATGTGTTGGTGAATGTGGGTTTGCGTGACAGTGTGTGCGTACGTGCACATGTGCCAAGCATCTTGAGCAGTCATAGAGAACCTGCACCAGTACGATACCCAGCAGCCCCTGTGCGTCAATATTAACTATGCTGAGTGAAACTGCTTCCCTCTGACTCCGACTCACAGTTCCAGCGCCAACCCGTCCAGTCGGGCAGACGTTTTGATTGGTTGTGCGAAGATTAAAGCTACACACTGTCTGCAGGGGGAGAACAGTATAATTGATATTTCAGCTCAGGGCAAACTTGCTCTCCCAGTCGCAGGCCACTGGCTGCTTCAGCAGAAAATGAATGTTAGCTGAGCTTAGCAGCAGAACAGCAGCCACGCTTCTGGGAGATATAGAGAGCCTCTATGGTCCAGTGACTGGCTGCTGTGGACTCTCTCTCTGTGAAATGAACATGTAACTGGTGGTATAATGTGTCCAGCATCAAACTTCTGTACTAATACGCTCGTAGACAGAGTTTGAATTATGTATAAATCCACAGAGTTCACAGTTCTATGGAAACTGCAGGCATGTATGTTGAAACTCATTGTTAATGTATCTCCGTCGAGGCTCTGTCTGAGTCGTGAGTCTGTGACCACATTAACCACATTACAGCTCATTTCCATTCCAGTAGTGTGCTTTCTCAGAACACCGGAGAGCAGGACCACATTGCCGTGACCCTTCGCTCGCTCGCCTTTTATTTCCTGCTTCCATTCAAGACCTCCTTTTACACACGCATACACACTCTCTCTCAACCTCTCTCTCTCTCTCTCTCTCCTCTCTCTCTCTCTCTCTCTCTCTCTCCCCCTCAGCACGTCCTCTTTCACTCTCTCTGTCCGCTATGCTTGGCCGCCCTCTCCTTAATTACCCTGTATTCTTCTTTAGCTAATAGAAACGCTGATGAAACTGATTACACACGCCGGCGCCGCCGCGGACGGGCCCGGGCCGAGAGCGGAGAGCGGGAGGAGAAAGGAGAGGGGGGATGAAAGACAGAAGGAAAGGTCAGGGGGAAAGATAAAGCATAGAGGGATGGAAGGGATTATATGAATTTAGGGCCAGAATCCAGAGAGAGGAGAGAGAGGGACAGGAAATTATTTCAAGGAAAGAGACAAAGGGACAGACACACTTATATTGACCTGCGTTTAGTCGAAAAACAGCGAGTGATTACAAGAAAGGAGCGAGAGTCGGAGAGCAAGAAGAGAAGGATATGAGAGGGAGATAGGGATCGAGGAGCAAAGTGATAGCAGGAGCGGCGAGGGACGGAGAGAGGGGTGACTGTGGCGGCGTCCACGACGGCCAGTGTCCTCGGGGAAAGGACTCGTCTTATCACGGTGGGCAGACGGCAGCCTGCGTCTCTCTCATTACGTTGCGTTACAGTTCCAGATTACCGCAGCCTCTCATCACTATCATCACACGCCAAAGGCGACCGCTGCATTCGGTTTAGTTAGAATCCGCACACACTAGCTTCAAGTTCTGAATGTAGATGAATGTACTGCTCTCTCCCTGTCTCTGGCTCCCCCATGAGCGTTAAATCAATCCTTCACTTCAGTAATTGAGGTTCCAGTGCTGCAGAGAAATTGAAAGTGAATGAGGGTTCTTCTTCTTTCTCCTGATTGAAATGGAGTCTGAGAGGACGGTTGCAGTGATTAGCTTGTAACTATGTGATTGTGCTCTCTTTCTCTCCGAATCAGATCTTATTCTGCCCAAACTGGGATGCAGCAAGATGCTGCACACTTACACAGGGCCAAAAAGTACCATGTAATAGCAGAACCTTTCCAGGTAACGCCCAATAATCTGTGTGAATTCAGAGAAAATGTGATTTTTAGAATATCTTGTATACTGGAAAAAAGTTTCTCAACTGTTAACGAGCGCTTCTGTGCACGATTCATTCTCAAGGCTTGTGAGACAGGTGACATAGTTTTAGGAGCTGCCTGTGTCATTCCCCGTGTGGCTTTCCTGTTTCACGAGTCTCTTTCCTGAATACAGAATGCCTGCAAGGCTTCCGACCATTTACATGTTAATGTCTGCAATTTGTAAACATAAATTGAAAATGTCACCCGCTCAATAGCCTCGCCTAGATAAGTAAACACATTAACCAAACAAGTAAGGCCACTTACTGTCCCCCTCTGCCAGTTCCACCCAGTTCTGAACATGTGCAAGAGGAGGAGGACGAAGAGGAGGAGCAGGGAAAGGAGGAGAAAGAGAGGAGGAAGACAAAGAGGAATAAAGCGAACCGAGAGAAAAAGGGGTAGAGCCGCTTTAATTCGCGGCGCACGTACTTGCCGTGGGGGCGAGACGATTAGGTTTGTGATGAGAGGCAGGACTGTGACGGAGAGGGCATGGGGGGTGTCAGGATGAGCGAGGATGAGGGAGATGAGAAAGAGAGAAGCATTATCTCCTTGCGCTTTCAGGCACACACACACACACACTCTCTCTCTCTCACACACACGCAAAAGAAGAGCTAACGCAGTGGGTGCTGCGGGTCCCCGTCCTGCACACACACATTCATCACTCACTCATGGGTCTGACAGAGCCCTCTGCCCCACAGGCCAAGACACACACACACACACACACACACAAACACACTTCTCCCAACGTGCCGTATGTTTACTAGACTCCTTCATCTTCTTAGCTGTAGTGACAGTAGGCATTTGAGAATGACAGCAGCCGGTAGATGAATAATGACCAGCAGAGAGCAGGGTATGGGTAGTCAGATACATCCACGCCTCAGCCTCAAACAATGGCAGTCTAGCTGTCTCTCCTGTTCTAGGAACATCACTGACCGCATTAGGTTCTTTCGTTAGCACACAAAAGAACAATCACTGATGATTCAACATCATCACACTCAGTGAATGGGATTTCAGAGCCGATGTATATAAATGGCATGGAAAAGCTGTCAAAAAGCCGTGGAAATCCGGAAAGAAATTGCCGGTTGAATATCTGTGTAGCAGGATGTGTGTGTGTTCATCTCTGTCCGAGCACTTGTGTGTGACCTGTATTAATGGACGTTCCAGTACATTTGATCCGACGCCACCGTGCTCCAATTGCCTGCGATGCCTGTAGGACATTAATTGATAGCCGGGTTACGCTGTCTAATAAGTGTCATAAATAATAGTTTAGAGGGACGAGAGGAGGAATCTCGACTACATTAAGCACAGCTCTGACATCTTAATGAGGATTCAACTGAGATGTGATCAAGCTGAATCCGTCAGAAGGGATACATTAACGGCGGTGGCGAGTAAGTGTGTGTGTGTATGTGTGTGTGTGTGGCAAAACCTCTGTGGAGTCCCAAGAGATGATGATGATAGGACAGACTGATACTGGTGGTCAGTCATGTGTCATCCAAGCTCTAATGTCTCTCTCTCTCTTGCTCACACACACACACACACACACACACACACCACACACAAACACGCACACACATACACACATACCCTCACCACAGCTGTTGAGGATCTGTCAAACCTCTGTTTTCATCCCCACAATGCACTTCTGCCCAGCAGCTCCTCTGATTGGTGGAGCCAGTTGCACCCAGAGGCTGCTCAACTGGCAGGCTCATTGATTTTATTCTCCCATTATTGTTGGTACACAGTGTTCCATGCATACCAATGCTGATATCCAACAGACAGTCAGCTAGGCAGGGGGTAGAATGAGACCCAAATTGCAAGAGTTTAGTTATGGGGGGGTGGGACCTGGAACTGGAAGATTGGGCAAACTCTGCTCTCTGATTGGGTTACTAGCTGCTTTACACACACGTACACACACACGCTTCGCACTATCACCTTGGTTCAGTTAGCGGGTTCCCAGCCAAGACAGTGATCAGTGGAATTGCAGGTTTGGCCATGTGAGGATTCTCTGTGTAACCGAGCCTCAAATGAACAGGATAAAACTCCTTAGCTGCTTTGAAGAACACAGTTGGCAACACAAGTGTGTGTGCGTGTGTGTGTGTGTGTGAGAGAGAGAAAGAGAGTGTGAGTGTGTGTGCACGTTGTAATCTGCCACACTTGCGTTTAGGCGTGTTTGTTAAAACACACTCGTCGGAGGGACACCCAGTGTCTTCACTGTCACTCCAGGGAAGTGAGGAGAGCAGCTGAATCCAGCCGACAATAGAAGTGTCATGCTCAGCTCCTCCAGCACAGCAAGCCTAGGGCTCTGTCATTAGCCTACACTCTCACTTGACAGGCTGCTTTTGTCAGCCCCAAGTTTATCAAACAGCACCAACCAAGTTTTCATTGTGAGGGCGCTGATGTGCGTGAGAGGTGAGGGGTTTCTCTGAGACAGTGTGTGTGTGTGTGTGTGTGTGTGTGAGGTTTTTCTACACGAGCCCGGAGGCTGACAGTCCTGCTCACGGTAAGTAGGTAATTAGCATGAATTATTCAAATGAAAAGATGGAGGGAATGGGGGGCGGAGACCTGTCCACCTGGCTGTCAGCACACAAACGTACACACACACACACACACACTCCAATCCACACACACACAATTGTACTGAGCCACCCACATGAAGCCACCGAGAGGTAGGGATGGGTCGGTATTGAATGTTAACTTCTTGACACACACGCGTACCACACACAAAACAACCAAAGTGGTCAAAGCAAAGACAAACAGTTAGAGAGACGGACAGACAGAAAGACTGGTGGTGACACACACACACACACAATCGCACACACACACTGCACTACCACTACCTCTCATCCACTCTATATCCCAACTGGCCAAAATCCCCCTGGTCCCAGAAGCCTGTTGTCCTGGATTAGAATCTCCAGCCGCCTGTCAAAGCAGCCGCTGAGTCATTACTGCCAGGGCTTATCACTCCCCAGCCCCTCAGCTCTGACTCTGTTTACCTAATTGATCAATTAGCTGCTTCAGGAAGACTCCCTCCTCACCACACGTTTCATTCAGCCAGCGTTTACATTTGTTGCTTTAATTGCGTCGCTGTCTCCTCTCCCAAAATATTTACAGACTCCGGAGCACTACTCAGCTCTCACTGTCCCCTGCTGAGTGCCAGAGAACACGTCTGGAACGGGGAAGCGTTTCGAGTGGCCATGTTGTTGTGACTGCTGGGAATGGCTGTAATGGTTGGTTGAAAGGGGGGCGCCGAACTGCCAAACTACTTCGAGCAACGTTACGTCATGACATGCAAGAGATGCGTGACAGTTAGAAGTTCCGTTCTGAAATGTTTGTTGACGGTGTGTTTGTGGGTCACTTCTCCCCGGGGGTCATCTTTTCTCTCTCTCTCTCTCTCTCTCTCATGCTCTCTCACTCTCTTCTCTCTCTCTCCCTCTCTCTCTCTCTCTCACTCTCTCTCACGCTCTCTCTCTCTCTCTCTATCTCGGTGGCCCAGCCAATCATCTGAAGTTGACTGTGACTCTGCTAAGGTGTGAAATCAGACTGACATATCCTCCTGGACTTACACAAAGTGGCCGTTTCTCTCTGACGAACATCCAGCTAATCCTCAGCTCCCTGGAGGGCTGAGCTCTGAGCTCCTGTCTGGGTACTGATGGACACGGCTATGCTGCCCCCCTGAGGACCCCTGCCATATTACAGCTCACTCAGGAAACTGATGATGATGAGATTGATGAACTATTCTGAAAAAGATTGGAAGGGTTCTATATTGTTCTTTCTTCTATTGTGGCTTGACATCAGCCTCTGCATGATGTGATTTGTGTTTAGATCTAGGAGCTGTCTTAGTAACAGTGTAATCCTTCCAGAAAAATAGAGAAGCGTTGTCTGTTAGGCACATTATTAACGATGTTATGGACCACTACACTAATCATAGTGTCAAAGTATCAACGTAAATACGCTGTGATGTATCGGGTCTCATGCAGTGATCTCATAATTTCTACATTTTTCTCTCAAATTCAACGTTAATATGTTATTTCCTGTATATCCACCAGATGGCATTACTTGATCACAATTGGTTTTCCAGTTGCTGGAGTGACCATGCCTCTGTGATGGAGCTTGCTGACAGCTTCACTTAGTCATCATCAGTCTGATTGTAAGATGTCTTGCTGAGGTAATGTCAGTGTGCAAACTATGTGTGTGTTTTGGTTTTGTAATCATGGCTGCATCCGTTCCACACTTTTACAGTCGGATCTCACAAATGTATGTTACTGCAGATGACACATTGCACTGAGACATTAACACATAAACTCACAAACACACAATATTTTACCTTATTTGGTGAAGGATTATTACGTTTTTCTATTAAATAACTGAATTTGTAAAAAAAAACGTAATCATAAATTTAGCGTGTTTGTGTAAGAGAGCAAGTATGTGTGATTGTGTCACGTAGTGGCCAACAGCAGTCGGCTAACGACCACAACCTCTGTCAGCCCTCCTCCACCCACCAGAGTCCTCCAGCCACCGGGCCTGGCCGCGGCGGACCCAGCCTCTCTACCCATTAACACCCAGATTGGTAGCTAGCGCGTGGGGACAGAGAGTGACACGGACCAGGGCGCCTGGCTCCGGCCCCGCTCTGCCAGACGGCTCTTTCCAAGGACATTATTGCCAGGCTCCAGCTGATCCACACTGGCAGGTTATCATTAGCGAGCTTGAGAGAGCCGGGCTGAGGTGACGGCGGGGGAATTGTAGGCTTTCATATCCACAGGCCAGGCCTGCAGGATGCCAGGCTGCTTGTGCTGTAATTTAGCTCAGGGGTGATGGAAAATAGTGGGTTCATGTAATGACCAGTTTGTGTGCCCATGTAAAAGCATTCATCAGGAAGAGAGCGTGATGGAGAGACTAGATGATAGAGAGAGAGATACATTGTGTGTGTGTTTGTGTGTGTGTGTGTGTGTGTGTGTGTGCATGTGTGTGTCTGTTCCTGCGCTTTCATGCAAATGAAGTTAGATTTCAAGTTGAGTTTGATATTGCCTTATTTTCACAGGAACAGAGAACATGGTTCTCGTGTTCTTTGCTTTGTTGAGTTACATTTCCTCTGTGCGACCACGCTAATATTAAAGATGATGTTTTATTTTAGAACTGTGGAGGCCTTGCGTCAGTAGCTGTTTGAAGAACAAGGGCTACAAAATGAGGGATAGAAACAGACCACAATATCCAAGGACTGTTCAAAACGCAATTTGAAAGTGCAAAAAGCAAAAGAGGGTTGTCTCTTTGCTTACTTAATATTTTGAGAATAGTAGTATCGTGTAATGCATGTGTATGTTAGTTATGTTACTGGCTTCTATTAAAAAAAGATGTCTTTCTGATGAACTGATGAAATTAGATGTAAAGTATTGAAAAAATATTGTACTTTATCCTCATCAATTAAATCCAGTAGAATATGGGTAAACCATTTGTATTGTAATATCTGCTGACTTTGGACATTGTAGAATTGTAATAGAATACATCATAATATGTTTCAAATTGGTAAAATGTTACTTTACTTTCTGTTTAACAATATATATTTGACAATATTTCATGCTTATTATTATAAATCATCCACAAAAAACATTTATGAAACAAGTCACATTATACTGCCAAACCAAAAAATGTAATAACTGTCATAGTTTAAAACTGAGATTTAATTTATTTTAAACTATACATTCTTGAAACCTGGCACTCAAAATGCGCGTTTTGTATTTTGAATGCATACATCACAATGGTGCTAAATTACAATAGTGGTATTTTGATAATTCAATGCACTGTCTATGAGGAAAAATAATTGAAAGGGCATCCAACAACAAAGGATATCTTTTCTATTAAGCACACACCTACTTGTATGAATGAACAACATCATTCATAAATAGGAGTGCACACCCCAACCTCAGGCTTACTTTATTAATCTATTCAGTCCCTTTTTTGAATTTCATCCTTTAAAAAAATCGATCCTCCATCTCTGTCTCCCTTGGCAACAGGTTATAATCCATAGTTACGAAGAGCTGTTGCTAGGTGCGTTGCCGAGATACGGACCTTGCTCGGCACGGGAGCTACGTGGGAGGCCAGGGGGTCGCGGCTGACGGCAGGGAGACAAGAGAGCTCTGAAAAGAGACGATAATGACAGGAAATAGAGCCACGAGATGGACGGAGAGACGGAGAGTCCAAACACAGATGGGAGGTGGAGGGGGGGGGCGGGAGGTGGAGGGGGTGCCGGGAACGGCTGACAATGTGAGGAAGGAATGAAAGGAGCAACACAAAGGGATTATGTAAAAAAATGAAGAAAAAAAAGATGTTTAGGATTATGGTGTGAGTGTGTGTGTGTGTGTGTGTGTGTGTGTGTGTGTGTGTGTGTGGGTGTGTGTGTGTGCGTGTATGTGTGTGATCACTGTGATCACAGTGAGAGGAAATAATTTCCGCTTTGATTGACAGCCAAACCCGGTCTGTCACAGACTGAATAAAGACCAGTCCCACCTCTTTCTTTGAGTCTCGCGACAAAGACATAAATGAGCATCAAAATGATCAAAAGGTTTTGATTGTCGGGTTCTGCCCTCCTTGCTGTGACTTTGTGTTCTTGTACATCTAGCACAGTGTGGAACCCAGAGAAAGGGAGAGAGAGAGAAAGAGTAATAGACAGAGCGAGCCAGAGGAAGAGAGATAAAGCAAGACAGACAAGCAGATTTGAGATGGGAGAGGGAGCGAGAGGGAGCGAGATAACTCACAGGTGCTCCTGTTGCATATCCAGACCCACTGGGGGACAGGGTGCTCACCCAAGATAATGTTTTTCTCACTTTTTACAACCGCACACACACCTGACAGGTTTTTTCTATGTCAGTCTAAAGAAGGACCAGACACCTGGCACAGTTTAAGTGCACCAATGAAGTAAATGTCAAACCCCCGTGTGTGGTAAGTCATGTGAGAAAAACTGCATGTAGAATCTAACCGGCACACGTACGTGCCATCGAATACAACGCATGTCCTCTGAGGAAGCAGGGATGGCGTTGGTGATGATGTTGTCGCCTTGGGGACCACTCCCCTGTTCAGTAGCCCCAGAGGACTGCTTCGTCTTCCTGTATGCATTGTTGCTGAGAGTCTGGTCCATGTGCCTCTCTCTCCTCTGCTCCCGTTTTCTTCTCTTCTGTTCCTCTCTTTGGCATCTCTCATCCTTCTCCTCCATCTCCATGTTCTTCTCTTCTATTCTCCTTCCTACTCTTCTTTCTTCTCTTCTTGTCCGCGCCGTTCATCTTCCACTCTTCACCCACAGAGGGCAGTAGCACTGTTTCCCTGTTCGAGACCCTCCTCTGCATGTCTGAGATCAAAGGCAGAGTGCTAAGCCCTAGACAAACTGTAGAACCAACCCACTCTCTTCCACTCTCCAGGACAGGTTTCCAACATTTTGAGGGATATTAGTATGATATCATAGGATGAAAAGCCAAGGTAATGCCGGGTCTCTTCGCCTTCTCCAGGAGATCTGAGCAGAACTCCACTACCTGTGAACACGTCTCTAGGGGACTGCATTACCGGGGATATAATAATGTCATAAAAGAAATATATATAGACAATATGTCACACTTGTGTGAATTTCCCAGAAAGAGGTTTATTGTATTCACATTTCACTAGGTTTATGAGGCAGCTGAGTTTGCAGGCAGTCATTTCGCTTGGATTGGGCATTCAGAATTCTGGCTTGATAATAACATAGCTTGGTTCACGTAATCAATACTTTCTTTTTAGACCTTGAGATATTCTCGCGTTGGAGAGTGAAAATATGATTGATTTAAACAACACGGAAGGACATTTGTTATTAACTTGCCACTCTTATTGCCAACCTTTGCAAAATCCTACTGTAGCGTGAACACAAAAACCAAGATGCTAATTTATTTAATCATACATAAATGGCTCTACATAAAAATGCATAAAAAAGCCAATCTTGCATCAAACAGTGGGTTCAAACTAACATACTTGACAGAACTGTGATTCCTGATAAAACCGTGTGCAAACCGATTTGGAATCAAATTGACCTCTAAAAGATTCTAATTGTTTCCTCTTAAAGTACAGAGAAGTAGCCTGAAATGACATGGAGTTCTAAATCAAACTATTTTCTTTTTCTCAGAGTGCTGGTCCCAGCCAATCAGACAACCCTGGCTGCCACGCTCCTCATGAACGTGAAGGAAGAAGAGGCCTTTGTCACATGACTGAAGTGGCTTCTCTAATTGGTTTCAATTCTTAATTGAAGCGCACTAAAAATGCATCAGTAGCTGTGCCACCACAATTACCTCATGCAAATCTCTTGATGAATTGACGTGAGGGGCGTAATTGCATGTATGGAAAAATAGGTGGAAAAAACGATAGATTTCGGGGAGGAATAACATCATTTTCAAATCTGTTCACACGCCTGCTACAACATGTGCGAGAGAAAGCATTTGTCACCTTTGAGTTTCCTTTTTGGGGCACAAGCTGGTTTAGAGAGAGAACAGAGATGTCTGCACCTCTTCACAGGAGCGGTGTTGTGTTGGCTTCATTCGGATCAGCTTTTCTTTCTCCGTCATGTGTACCATATCTATGCAAATGTCAGCAGAGAGGAAATAAAAGAGAGAGAGTTTGTTTTGCCCTGTGTTTCTTGTTATCAAGATGGAGCGTTGGTTAGGACTTTCTTATATAGAGCCTTGCCGGCTTGGAATGCTGAGGCGCTTCACATGCACACATACACGCACACACGCACATGCACAAACACACACACACACATACATGCACAAACACACACTATTTGAGAAGAGAAATGAAATCTGATATGTGCTGAGAGGGAATCTAATTGCTTTGATTATGCCTTTTGTCAATGCTCTGGGCATTATCTCTCTGAAGAGTGATAGAGTGTGAAAGGACTCATGCAAAGGGTTAAAACATCTTGTGAGTTATTGCCCACCACTGTTGTCATAGCAACAGGTTAATAAGTAGCTTCTCTGATCTTCCTCTGTCGCTGTGCAGGTTGCTAAGATACAAATTGCATTGCAAACCCAATAGAGTGAGGTGCAAACATGTTCTAATAATAAGAATGAACTTTAAAACACTCCCCATAGTCTGCAAACAAATATGCAGAAATTAGTGCCCAAAATATGCAAGAAATTCAAATATAAGCAAATGTAAACTTGTAAACAAACGACAGTTCACACAAAAACGACAATTAGATTTTGGCTGCTGTACCCTGCATAACTACAAGCATCCGTCAGCAAACATTTGTTCTAGTAAAATGAACAGGTGATTGGTCCAAACTGGAACACACCCGAACCAAGCAATTGGATTGGTTCCTGAAAGGAAACAGACCAATCAGATGTGTTGGCAGGGTAAGAGCCAGTCTCTGTTCCTAGATACATGGTGTGAACCAAGGGCAAATTAAAGAGTTGCCTCCGAGTTGCATCATTTTCCTCCTTGCAGGTCTATTAGTAGGCACTCGACACAGCCTCTTTACGAGAGCCACTCTGAGAGCAGAATGAGACACTCTTCCTGCAGTGTTATGCCCTTTTATGAACCAGAATGACATGTGTTCTAATCCAGAGAGAAATTAACCCAATTGCGCTAACGGGAGACATATATTTTTTATCTATCTTTTATTCCGTCTGAAAAGAAGCAAAAGCAAGAATTCTGAATTAGATGGCTCAGCCTATCCTGGGGAGTTCCACAGACATGGAGCACTATGATGATAGAGCTCAGATATTAAGATAACTCGTTTTTTTTCCAAAAAACAAAAGGAGAGGAAGAGAGAAAGAGAGAGAGAGAGAGAAGAGTGAAAAAAGAGAGAGAAAAAACAGGCCGTATATATCTCCACCTCACTGGTCTCTCACGTGTTCCTGTCTCGCTTCTCCTCAGGCGGACTCCTTGCCCTTCAAGTGGCAGCGGCGTTTTGTCCGGGGGAAAACGTGCATTGATTGAGAAGACGGAGCCACATCCATACTGACACAACAAACAAACAAGCAGCTGGACGGGAGGAAGCTGTGAGGCTGCGCTGGGGAGCGACGGGGTTGTTTTTCATGATAATGCCTGATCCCTCTGTTCTGCCTGTCACTGGGGCTCGCGCTCTGTCTTGCCTGCTCGCCTGTCAGGCAGAAAAGAGGCAGGCAGGGAGAGAGGCAGGGCGGGGCGGGAGGAGGCAGGGAGGAGGCAGGGAAGGAGGCAGGGATACAGGGAGAAGACAAACAGATGAAAAACAGCATGGTAGACATGTAGGAAGGCAGACTGACAAAGAAGCAGGCCGGCAGGCATGAAGGCTGTCCAAAAAGACAGACAGGCAGACAGACAGACAATCAGTCAGGCAGACAGACAGGCAGGCAGACAGACAGCTGCGTGTTAATTCTTGCAGTTCTGTGTGTACATGTGTAATTTGGCCTGCTCGTGAGCAGCGATAATTGTGTATTTGTGTTTGAGTGTGTGATTAGAGAAAGATAATCAGAGAATAATGAAGCCTCAGTATGATTTATGAAAATAGATTAAATGTCACAGCTGAAAGGTGCCAGGTTAAATGACACTGACCCACAAAATACCAAGAGGTTTTAAACAAAGACTACTAGTCTTTCTGGAGAGGCTGGGGATAAGCAAAGAGGCTAAGGCTGTGTGTGTGTGTGTACTAGGCTGGCTTTGTGGCTAGCCAAGGAGGTTCTTTGTGGTCCAGTGTCTTCTAGTTTAGTATGCCTTCGTTCGGTGAGGAAAGTGTGTGTGTAGCAGTCCTATTCTGATGAAAGGCCCTCAGCTCCCACCGGGCCTCATGCTGCTCAGTGCCCATTCAATCTCCAGCTTGATTACTCGATTGGAATCATTGATTGGAGGGGAACTTTAATGACCTATTATCTCAAGTGTTAATCAGTTGTTGACAGACGGTCTGGCCTGGGACCAAGCGTGTCGGAGGGATAGAAACGGCCATCAAGTGGACTCTTACATACACACACGTCAGACGGGTTGAGGGTTAGAGAAGCAGGAACTCAGGATGATGAGTTCATTGGTTTCTTTCCCCTTGAGGTTCCGACTGTGTGCTCGAGTGACATCATTTTAAGGCGCCGCTAGCAGTGACTCAGATGCACAGCATCTTGCTCAGACCTGGTGCGTTCACAACATTTTATATTCCATCGTTACCGCTTGTTTTTTTTTACAGTCCTGTGAATTACCCCAAAATGAGAGTGAGATTGAGATATAAAAAAATAAGATGGGGACTGTACGACTTCTCTGTATGCACATTTCATTTCGTATTTATGGAAACTGTGGCAATTGAAAATCACATCAATTCAAAAAGGAAATGTGGAACCCTGTTAAATGTCACCTGGGGGACACACACAGAGGACACCGGTTTATGAATAAGGTCCATGGCTGTAAAGCTGAGTTACAGACTGCGGTAGGGAGCAGGCTTGTAAAGCTAATCCACTCTGCTGTTAGGCTATGACTGTGAAACTCTAATGACATCATTAGTAACCATCCAAACACAGAACCTTACTGGTTTGCTCCAATCATTATTATGCTTGTTCTGGATTACTAATTAGGCTGGCCCTAATGGACTGACATCTTTATGGGGAAAGAGGAGCTAAATTAGGTTTAGATATGATCATTTTTATTTCAATAAACAACAATTTGGGCTTTTGACACATTGTGTGATTATATATGTGGGCTATAAAAAAAAGAAGAAGCTAAGCAAAAGTGAGTTCCTGAGAGTTAATATGTCTGTCATTGATAGCACATTTCTAACCACATTAATAAGCATATTACCGAACCAATCTAGTTAGTTGGTCATCCCTAATGTGTGCCTGTTGCTCATGTTCTGTTCCTATTGAAAATCAGAAGGCAAAAACTCCAAACCATTAACGTTTGTCTGTCCGTCCCCTCTCCGTTTCTCTGTTTCTCTCTTCCCCTACATGCTTCCATTAAATGATCTCTCTCCTTCTATCCCTACATCTTCAAGTCTCATCAATGCTTCTTAATTTCCATCAATACCGGCACACGACTAAGCTCTCCCCACCTGTCCTGTCACCATGGAAACCTTACCCCCGACAACAAAGCTCTCTGTAAGGCACTGAGTGCTGTATTCTCCTTGATTAGATATTGATTACGCTTTTGTAATACATAATAGGATCAAAAGCAGCTTTGCTTACCCCCAGCCCACTTTACACTTCTATTTAGTTATAAGCTTTGTTATTTCAGAATCTGCATGTTAAGAGGGATGGGATCGAAACCTGGCGCCCTTTGTCCCTCCACTTGGACTTCAGAGGTTCTAGTGCAGTGTGGTATATATTTCAGACTGTGACTGGTTGCCAGTAATTCTACCTCATTCTAACAGATAGAAGGAGCTTTCTCCTTTAGCTGAATAACCTTGTTCATTTAGCCACTAGTACTACAATTATCAGGCTATGCAACCTGTTAGTCTTATTGCTGTTTTCAAAGAAAGAACACTAGTTGTAGTGCCAAATGCTATGTGGTAAAAACGTTTATATATAATCATTATTTATTCATTGCATTTGTATCTTTATATGTATTTGTCAGGAACAGTTAACGTTGCATGTCCTTGAGGCCTGAGCCATTCACCTGCTGCATTTCAACTTCATACAATGCCCAGTTAATATAATGGATAATGGAACCGCAGACAGGGGTAGGGCTAATCTTAAATTACAGTTCAAAATGTTCCAATTCCAAATGTAAGATTTCATAACAGAAAAAATCGGAAAAGATGCAGATAAGATAGACTCTGAAGAGTCTTCAGAATTTATTTTTCATTTACGTAATTGTAGGGGACCCCCAAGAGTAATAGGCTAGGTAATTTCAAACCCTGGTTAGAGATATGTAGCTGCATATTTTAAGGAAGGTGTGTGTGTGTGTGTGTGGTTGGAAGCTTTCTGTAACCTCATGTAAATGGGTCTGCACTTTAAACAGACCATTGTGAACGCATCTGCGGTACGTGAGCCTGGCATGTTTTTAATGGTTTCCCAACATGTCGCTCATTGCGAGGACACGCTAATAGTCCTGTTTGCGAGTACCGGCGTGTTCACAAGCTCGCAGCTTAATGCACCTGCATAGATAGATTAATGGACCATATAAGTCACGTGCTAAATACGTGCCAGGAGACAAGCGATCAGTCAATAGGGTAAATATTTGTGCATATGCCATTGTTGGGAGGAGATGATGGAGATTGTGATGCCTGTGAGAGGATGTAGAGCTGTCAGTCATAGCCTGCACTTAGAGAGAGGGGGCGTGCAGGTCTTTCTCTGTATAATGGGGTATGAAGGACGTTTCTTGATTGATGTAGGAGACAACATTGTCCTAGGCATGGCACCGCTCTCCCGTCGGAACCTGTCACTCAAAGTTGTGTACTGTAAACGACATCACCGGTACAGTAAGGAAACCCTACTTAACTTGGCGGTGGGAATATTTTGAATAAGGGATCATGTTGCGGTCATGACGACGTTGTCGAACACATGTATCAGTGAGAGAAACACCAGTGTCTCAGTAATGATCTCTGTCACACCCTCTCACTCAGTATCTTCCTGTGTATCTCTTTAAATGTCCTAATGTCTCGGCAGACTCAATCAACATTGCCTATCAGAATGTTCACTGCCAACCCCTCCAATCCGCCCAGCCCCACCACCCGCGTGTCGGGCTCGATTGAGGAAAGAAGGTGGACGAGGTGGAAGGTTGAGAGACCTGCGAGAGCTTATTATCCACCTTATTGGTGGAACACCTGAGCAGAGAGATGAAACATTCTGACCTCCTTTTACAACTTCCAGACAGAGAAGGACAACAAACTGTAATAGGCCCCCGGCCCCGCCCCTCTCCACGGTGCATACTTAACTTGGGCTGTTACCCCCCCCTTGCTCCAAAATGGAAGAATAAAAACGGCAATGTCAAAAAGAGTGTTGTCGTTCTACTTTGGTCTAAACCCCTCCATCGTCTCCCCCCCCCCTTCCTTTTCCTGAAAAAGCAAACAAAGCCACACCACCCCAATCCCAGCGCAGTTTCATCAGCTTTAGGGGTTACAGGACAGATTGAGTATTGACAACAGGAGGCTGCCAAGGCTTATGACTCTGAGGCAGACGGGGGGGTGGGGGGGGGGAGGGGGGAAAGATAATTCAGCCCCACTTCACTCGGAGGAACCGTCCAGTTTGTCATCAGGAATCATTGAGCGTCTGCAGCACAATAAGCGCATCTCTGGAGACACACAACAGGAGTCACCACGTGAATGGCCAGGAATTACTGTCCCAACTGGAGCCCTTTTTCTGTTTTATTGTCGACAGATTTAGCAACTATAAATCTGCTGGCCTACTCTCTCCTGGCAGGGAGACCGTAAACAGCAACACTGAGGGCCCAGGGGCCCTGTGGTCATCCAGGGCCCTCCCATGGTGACACGCTCTATTCTAAACCGAGGTGTTGTTGCTGATGTTTATGACCTCTGAACTCTGCCGGTGATGTGTTGTGGTTTGCCCTGCTGCCCTTTGTTGCTCGAGAGTCAATGCGAGAGGAAGCGAGTTGGTCCATAAAAAGGACTTTAACCACAGGACCTCGACGTGACCCGGGCCTCAGCACCACAAATGTTTCCCAGGCTGTCAATAAAACTGTCTACGAGGTGAACCATTGATTGGCTCATCGATCTCCGTTCTCTTATTTGCAAGGCGAACAAGCTCGGCTCTTAGTGCACCTGGTCGGCTTTCAGCCGTAGCACCCAGGGTGTCAGATAAGACCGTATATCCCATTTCACTTTAATCAATGCACAATTTGTTCTCCACCCACTTTCAATCTCCATCCCATTTATTATGTATTATTCGCCCTTTTTAAAACAATTCCCTACCAACCTTCTCGTCTAATTTGGTATTCAGATATGGTTAGCACTATTATCTCAATTAATACGATGACACGTTCTAAATGCATTCTCTGTATAATTCAAGTGACACGACACCACACATTTCACAGCTATATAAATCCGGGGTTGTGTCCCTGCATGGTCACCCTCAGCGGTTCATAGGTCTTTACATTGGTTGACAGAAAGTTATGGAATTAATTAACATTATAAAATATGAGAGTGTGATGAAAGAAGCACAATGCAAGCGTAATCTTTCTACAGGACTGTGCTTTATTTTAGTCTAAGCAGAATATAATGAACTAGAGAACTACAGTTCAGGAGCACTATGGGAGAGAAACCACCCCTTGTCAGGGAAAAACAGACCCGTGCCAACACCAATTCAAATTACAGCTCTGTTTGAAAGGAAATAGAGTTAACTAATTTTGTTCAAGTAAAATGAAAAAGTTACACGTTTATTCAATCATTCAAACAAAATTTCATAAATAAACCATTGGATATTTACCTAGATGAATTATAATAAATTAAATTAAACTTCAACATTTTGGCAGAAATAAAATGAAAGTTAGGTGTATGAAAGCAAATATGCGAAGCTGGGAATGTTATGATTATTAATGCAAAGTATTGTGGGAGATTTTTTTTGTAATAGTTCTTTCTGAAACGTTTTTCAAAGGCTGTCATTTTGAGTTGGGTCGGAGCAAAGCAGCTCTCTTGGGGTTGAACGTGTTCAAATTTGGTCCTTGTAACCGTGGGAATGGAACTGAGTGACCACATCCTCATCGGTGTCAGAAGTGGGATTGAGGCAAAACTGACACTAGACAACCTCAACACCTGACAGCAGTTCAGCAGGAACGCTTCATCTCTGCAATTCAACGTATACGATATCCATGTATATGAATGAGCGCCAACAACACGGGTGAAGCAATATCGCTGACATCCCCAGAAAACTGCGTGCCTGACACGCTCCCACAGGTAGTACTATCGGAGAGAACGGACTGTTATTTAAGGCAGACTCCTTAGATCAGCTTGGTGTCAGGAGCTAACCTGACTGGACCAAAGCAGTGCAGTGGAACTATCTATCATTGGCACATTTTTCTTCAGTGGCTTCAGAGTCAACCACAGTTATTACAATATAAACGTTATCTCAGCCTAACACTGAAACAACCCTGCTATGTCTAAGGGAAACTTCCCATAGTCCTTTGCATGCAGAGAAGATGAACATGGGAGATATGCCTCTTTGATTTGATTAAAAAAAACCTGTATTCAAGATGAAGACAAGAGGATCAAACCAAAGGGAATTCATGGCTTATAAAAACAATGGTCATGGGAAACGATGATTTAACATTTTGAAAACAAACAACAAAATGTCTGAGGTTTTCCAATAGAACCAAAGGCCTCCTATGAAATCCTTTTAAACATGCAATTACTTACAACAGCAGATTCCCCTTGAATTGAGTTGTGCAATGGACTCATCTCTTTGAATCCACACATAATGAATCTTTCATCATCTTCCCCTACAGTGCAGTTTCTTAATTCCTGTACAGAATGTAGGAGCTTTCTGTCAACAAACATCTCTTTTAACTTGTCCATTTACAAGGAATTTCACAGAGGGATTGTGCAGCAAAATCTCCCTTTAACATGTATCATAAAAGCACATCAGAATAAACCTTGTGACAATGGGTCCATCCCAGCTTCAGCAGATAATAGAAAACAAAAGAGAGAAAGAGAGAGAATAAATGAAAACCGTTTAACCACATGAATATAAATCCATTTGAACATCAGCGCTTCAATATACAAGAAATAAAATCCTTTGCTCTACTGTTTTTGATAAATTATTTCATAGTTTCCTTCTCTTAAAGTCAGTGAAATATATTAACTATTCATTTCATTTTTTTAATTGTTTGAACATGATTTATTGTACTGTCTATAAAGAAGGCTTAACATAATTAAAAAATAAGCTATATTATTATATGTACAGGAGTACTGCAGCTGTGTAGCTGAGGAGAGACGAGGCCAAGGCAAGCAGGCAAGGGGGACTGCAGGGTAGTAGTCTTGGCATTCTAGAAATAAGTGTATCCCTCTCACCTGGCCCCTTCTCAATCTGATCCTCCACCTGTGTTTGGATAATATATACATATATTTTCAGCCCCAACTTGGCAATCCCACCACCGTCTCAATGGCCTCTCCCCCCCACTCTCGCTAACCCAACCGCGGTGAGCTGGAAGGCGGAGGAGCGTGGCTGAAGCCGTCTCCCGCTCCCCTGCGGCGAGCCCACCGGGGGGGCGGTCCTGCTCTTCACGTCTTTGAGGTCACATCTATTCGTCTCATCATCCTCCCATTGGACTAATCCAATTACTGCCCGAGCAATCTTTCAGCTGTCAGGAATAGCATGTTGTGTCCGTGTAAACAGAATCCTAATGAATGGATCACTCCAGGCTGGAATTTAGGCCACACCAAACCATCTCCGTCTCCTAGCCCTGTCTGGTCTCCCTCAGCCTAGGGGTTAGCCTGTTAGCGTACATGTCGGCTGGATAGTCAAAGGCTAAGGGTTAAAAATGACCCAAACACTCGAGCAGATCCCTGCAACTGCTGTGGATACGTTTGTTTAGTGACATCATCGTCCCACACAGTCAGACATCTAGAGACAAGCTACTATAATACACTTCATATGACCTGCCTCATTTTTTAAACATATTCTGACTTACTACCTAGTATATACATGAAAGAATAAAAAAAGTCTTTGTCTTCCTCACTTTGATTTGAATCTCAGCTTTGTTGTCAAACATGATTGCACATCTTCAGTGATTGACTGTGTGTATGGTTTGTGGTAGGATAAAAGCTTGTCTTCTGTTTCTTTTTTAAATGACATGATGACATGATGACCTGATAGATCCAAGGCAATGTTCATAGACGTTTCAGAGCCCCTCCGCAGCTCTCTCCCCTGCTTTCCGTCTCTGTCTCTTAGTAATCCACCAAGGTCGCCTGGGTAGAGACCGAGCAGAGCTCCCGCTGGTCCCACTGGCCCCAAAGGGTAACCGCTCTTCACATCCTCTCCCTGGCTAGGGACCACGCAAGGCAACAAAACATATCCACTAATCATGACATCAACGAGACTGATGCCCTGAGTATTGAAGGGATTTGGTTGAGGTTGCCTGGCCATCCCTCATCCATCCATTCCCTCTCCATCTCCAGTCCCCCTGCCCCAACTCCTGCCTGGCCATACTTCCTCCGTCCAATCTTCCTCCACCCTCAACCCCTCCTCTAAAATCCCATTTCCATGGTAAAAACCCTTTTTGCGGTAAAGCATGATGACGGGGGAAAAAAACCTCTTTCCCAAAGCAGCCATTAAATGAGAGGCATTAATTTCTCCCTCCTGTCCAACAGGTTCCTTTAATTATCTCTCCACTTTCAGTCAATTACATTTCACTTCCTTTCCTTGACAATCACTGCTATTTTAGGGTGAGTGCTCCACACCCAGGGGGCTGGAGACTCGCAGATACGCTCCAGCAACTGCCTCCCTTGCCCCCTTGGATGGGCTCTCCAACACCCTCACAGGGTTCTCGCTCCTCATGAGGACTGACCTGGCAGAATACTAAATAGAGGCATCGGTGTTGGACTCGGAGCCTATAGCAAAAGCTTAGCCAGGGTGAAGTTAACTTTGTAGAAGTCCTTTACATCAGGCAGTGGCAGCATATAGTAACCTCTTTTGCCGTAACCTCTTGACATTAACTTGATTTTGGTTGTGTAAGCATGCTAGCTGCGCTATGACTAGGCCTACATGAGCCCTGTTTCTGGTCAACTCTGTGTTTCTGAACAGCCTGCAGTGATACTGAGTTTCAGACTAATATTAGCATTAACCTAAAATGTCAACTAAAATGTTCCCCGCGGAGTATGAGTGGGTGTTTTTCAGCGAGCCCGGTGGTGGACTAGCTCCTGCAGGAGGCGAGTCACTGTTGAGTTAGCATTCTCTGAAGCGGCTGGAGCTGCCGCATTGGCTGGACTAAGGGCCAGACAGGGCCAGAGGCTGCGAGCTGAGCCGGCAGCTTCTGTAGTAAATAAAGAGAAACATAAAAACTCCCTGCTTCTCATTTCCGTTGTTCCAGTCTCTGGCTTCCCTGGCTATTTTCTGTTTTCACTTTATGTCACACGGATATGATCCTCTTACTGGGCGTCCAAGCAATGAAAACACGCTGGTTTGAGAGTGCTCCCTGATTCCACGTTGCCTAATTTAGCCTTCTAAGCCTGTACCCTGGCTCTCTTTGACAGTTCAAATGCTACGTTAGCATAGAGATAACTAAACACCTGAAAGCCAGGCTAGGTTGAGCCAAACCTGCCCTTGACTAACCCTGGCTCTAAGTGGTCTCTGTAGCCATGGGAGGGCAGCCTTTCTGGGAGAGGAGCCATCAGGGAGAGGGGCCAGTGGAGCAGTCACAGCGGGTACATGAAGGGGCTCAGGGGACCAGTGTTGGGGGATGTGTTTTTCAAGACGGCAGAGGAGATGAGTCTGGGAGATTTCATTGCTCATGGAACATTAGGTTTCCCATTGATTAATTCAGCATTCATAAATAATGAGCACAACAGGGCTGTAAAGAACATGCATTCATGTTGACCTACTTCACATGAATTCACCGAGCTCCCAAACAAAGTGAGAAGTCTGCTTTGTACCGTGTTATTTTTTTCGAAGGCAATTTTGAGACAAACCCGGACCAAGCTTGCAATGTTTTCTATGGGCATCGTTTTTGACTCCAAAGAAACCTGTGCTTCACCAATACTCTTTCAGTGCTGAACAATACTCTGTGCTTTGCAGGTGTCCCAACTGTAATACAGCCACATAGAGACGACACATTTCAGAGAGGATATTTTGTTGGAAATGGCGGCCTCTTAGGAGATTGTTGAGACACATTTAAATGCTGAAAGCTGAAGCACAATGACACAGGCCACTTGAGAGCTGCAACTGAGGACTTTCAGTAGAATTGTTGGTTGCTACCCATTTGCATCCTGTTTTTGTCAAGTAGCTTTTGTGCCTGGAGCAACATTTTCAAACCACTACCCCATCCCCCCCCCACGTTTCCTTTTTGCAACAATCGGTGCTCGCGTCAATCAAATATTCAATGTTAACACCTAACTAGCTATGATATAGGAAGCTTTCTCCTCGCTCCTCGATCCACCACTCTACTGGTAGACACTGTATTTTTGGTGCCAGGTCAGCTGTTGTCAGGCTTGCCAGGAGTCGGCAGCACAAACATAATTCTCTCTAATCTTCCTTCTGTCATCCCCATGCATTCAGGGGACCATCCCGACTGTAATTTGGTCCAAGTGATTATACTGATGATTTTTCACTTGGTTGCTACTAATGTATGGAGCCTGGCGATTACACCGTGATTAGAGGAAAAGGTGAAATAGCATATCTAATAAGGTGGGGGAGATAATCGAAGGCTAGTGAACCCAGAGATTGGGCCAGGTTTGAAACATTGTTCCAGGGGGAGCCGCTGGCTCGACAGAACAGCCTGGTTTGGTTCTGGAAGGCATGAGTGAACAGAATGAGGGTCTGTCTGTTGCAGAGAAATACAGAAATGTCAAATAAAAAAAACCAAGAGAGCTAACATAGGTAGTGTTGGCATGACATTGTACAGCAAGGTAAGAAAAATCAAAACCTGTTCACAAAAAGAGTGGCATGGTTAGTGTACTGTTCTTAAGCAGCTGGGCAAGATTGATAAGTAGGGAGATAGAGAGGGTGTGAAAGTCATTGTGGTGTGATAACGCAGGCTGGGCTTTCAGGCAATGCTGTGTAGACTTGGAATACATCTGCTCTGTTTTGGAGAGACAGTCCCAGAGGTAAAGAGGAACAGGCTGGACAGAAGGCAGCAGGAACCTAGTACATGCCAACACTTTGCTTTATCTACCCTTCAATCCTATTTCCCAAGAGCAGGCATCCTCGGGTACGTGGTGTTCAGCAGAGGAGAGAGGTCGGCCAGGGCCTCTGATTGCATGGATTTAGTCCCCAGGGATCCACCTCAGAGCATCACTTTAAAGGATCAAGTAGACGCGCCTCGGACACGGTGACATGGGGTAGGCGAGGGGGGCTTAAGGGGTCAGGTTTGGTTGTTGACTTCCACTTTTCTTCTCTTCTACCTGCCCTACTTCCTCTATACCCCCCCCTTGTCTCACACCGCCCCCCCTCCCTCACCACCCACCTCTTTCCACACCTCTCGAGCGGTCGGCTCTGAGGGATATATGGGGTGTGTGAGATGGTGTTCAACCCAGGAATTTGGGGAAGTGTTGAGAGTGATTGAATTGCTATCCATCCTCCCCCCAGACTCATTGCAAACATATTGATCTTGTTTTATGGGCCCACATCCAGCAACTGTAAAATGGTCCAAATAAGGTCTCCGAGACACTAACTCAAGACCTGACAATGTTAGAGCGCTCTGCTGTGTACTGCTTGGTATAGCTGGTTGAGAGGTGTTGAAGGATGGCTGTAGAAAGATACTTGACTGTAATTTCAGAGCAGGTAGTGATGTGTTGTGACAGTAGTTTTTTTTCCACAGGTTATTTGTATTACACATGGAGTAAGCAGAGAATCGGGAATGTTAACAGTGGCATTTACACTATATACGACAAAGCTAAATGAGCTGTAAAAGCGTTTCACTCTTTCGCTATCGATAAATCTAGTTCATCAGAAGATAGACAGCAGGGAAACAGGAGGCATTGTTTCTCTATCTTATAAGAGCCTAACAACGGCCTCGGCGAACATAAATATCCTGCCACCTCTCTCTGGCTTTCTGGCCTAAAATGCGGTTATTTTTAATGGGTCTATTTTTTCTCGTTGCCAAGGGTCTCAAACGTCGCGAGAGCCAATTCATTAATTTCCTGTCGAGTCCACTCTTTTGGCAGTTTCGGTAGCTATCATTCTCACTTATCCTTTTCTGTGCTCTCCTTAATGCTTTGTCCATGTTGTCCTTCTCTTTTTAGCCAAGTCTTCTCCCTTTAACTATTTAAACATGTTTCATAACAGCACGCTCCCTGTCATTAATACAAAAGCTCCAAAAAGGAAAAAGAAGGATAAACACATGATGTCCGTTTTGCTTGGTCTTTACAGTGGATTGTCGCTTAAACACAAAGGCTAGTGGGAAGCCTGTTGTATCTGCACCCTGTCCAGTGCAGACTCTAGGAAGTTAAATCAGTGTTTTTTTTTCCTTTTTCTGCGTTTCCTCCACAACAGTTCTTTTGTAGCTGTCTGAGTGCGGTGAGTTATACATCATGATGACCGAGATATCCAGTGGCCGAACCTCAATGTCCAAGAGAGAAAGACTCAAAGCCCACATGGACTGACAAAATGATTTTTTTTTCCTCCTTCATTTGCCCCCCTTCTTTACAGGTTCAAGTACTTTTTTTCTTTAAAAAACAACGGCAAAAATTAGCAAATCTACTTTAGTCTAGTTTTCTACGTTTTTCTACTCTACAACCTGGTTCAGAAACAGCAACCAGAACAGATAATCAGCCCATTGGTACTACGTTTCCTTGTCTTTTTTGAATTTACACATTATTTCCTTTTTCTTTTATTCATACTTACAGCAGGCCACTGGATATTGATTTTAATGATTTCTTTTGACTACTATTAAATTGTAATACTTGCAGCTACAAGGTAAGAGTTTTTAAATATATATTTATATATTTATATATTTATATTCTTTTAAAAAGCGTTTAGTCCTTTGGTCCCTATTTCCTAAGGAATGATGCATGTAAATTATCCTGGATTCTCCTCCTTTCATCTTCTTGTCTTCAGAGCTCGCCCTGTCACAGAGCACAACACCTGTGTAGGCACAAAAACCAAAATGGCAGCAGGCTGGTGTGTGTGTGTGTGTGTATGTGTTTGTCTGTTGAGTTGGCATTTGCACATATTTATACATGTACATAAGAGCTTGTTCAAAAAAATGTTTACAAGTGTCCTGTCTGTGTAAATGTATACGTGTGTGTGCATTGGTTGATCTATTTGTGTGTATGTGTGTGTCTATATATAACTGTGTCAGTATGCATGCTTTGAGCATAATGTGTCTATAAAGGTCTCCATCTTGTCTAAAAAACAGCAGCAAAAAGTTGGTCTCTGCAAACAATCCTCTTCTTCAGGCGCCAAAGCAAAACAGGAAAAAAAGAGGCATTTGCGAAGGAAAGGAAGAAGAAGAAAGAAAAGAAAAGAAAAAAAAAGTCACCTCCAGGCTCCTTCTCCTCAGTCACCCAATCTCTCGGCCAGTTTCCAGCAGGATCAAGGGACCACCCTTCTTTCATGATATGTAGCAGAGCAAGAAGTCTTTGTACTTTATACTGCACTTGTGGAAATAAGGTGTTGTGGCCCTTCATCCTGAAATAGAGATAGGTGAGAGAGACAGAGAGAGAGAGAGAAAGAGACAGACAGAGAGAGAAGTCAGTCTGTGGCAAGACTGCTGTCTGCAGGGTGCTGGCTACTAGATAACACACAGACAGGCACGACATGTGAAGCAGACAGGAGCAAGAGAAGAGTGTGTCAGTCAACCTCGAATAAATGTTTGCGTGAAGAGAACGGTGGGTTGTTGAACAGACATGTGAGTTTGGGGCGCAGCGACAAAGCTAATCCTAATAGGCCCTATTATTTAAAACAACTGATCCCGTAACAGAAACATGACCTAATGAGATGTATCCTGAACAGAGCCATCAGCTCTTGCACGGTAGCCTAATTTTAGGACTTCGGAACAGGTCCCCATGACAACAGAGAGAAGGCAGTGAAGGGGTGACACCTAGGACAAACGAAACACACAGATGTGGACATGATAATATGAAGATAACAATGAAAAATAGCTGCTGTCTGATGAAATACATCAAAATAATGTAGCAATGTGTGTTGAGATCCTTGAACTGTAACATATTGACACATATTGTAAAAATCTAAGAGCTACGCCCTGACTCCCCTAAATCCCCTCTCTGCCAAAAGCAACACCTTGACGGATGCACATTGGATGTGTTTGTATGTGCCTCTCGTTGGTGTTTATAATAGCTTGTTTGTGAGGCAATCATGCTTAATGCATTCTGAGCCTTAAAGGCACAGTTCAAAATCAAAAATAAATATTTTCCCTCTTACCTGCGCAGTATTATTTATCCATATGGATTGTTTTGGTGTGAGCTGCTGAGTTTAGTAGATATCGGCCATAAAGAAGTCTGCCTTCTCTCGAATATAAGATTGGGCTAGTCTTCTGGTGCTAAAAACATAATATATCTTCTTTTTTTTTACTCAACAGCAATGTCTCTTTCCAGAAATGATGACCAGGTCCCTCAAAATAATCCACAGACCTGGTTGTGAGCAATTTCATGTAGAAAAAATCTATTTCTACCAAATTACTCCCACCAACATCACCACCGCGCCGAAGTCTACACAATTTGGCAACTCACACCAAAACCACCTAGATGGGTAAATAGCACTACAGGCAAGAGGAGGAGGGGGGGGGTGAACTGTCCCTTTAATGCAATTCAAGAGAGACTACATCACAGCTCATCATTCTCTCTGAGAAAAGCACCAAAAAAGCTGATGCTACTCTTGTTCTCTGGTCTCTCTCTGTCTCTCTCTGTCTTTCTCTCTCTCTCTCTCTCTGTATCTCTCTGTATCTCTCTCTCTCTCTCTCTCTCTCTCCCGAGAATGAGCTTGTTACCATTTTACAATGGATCATTTCCTAACCACGGGAGATGAGATGCTAACTTATTTCGTAGGTGTGGAGGAAAGCAGTACCATTAGATGCAGGCCTTTGTAGCTGGCAGACCTGATTATAGACATGCCAGCTCTTCACAACACACCCCTAATTCAAAGCAGACATGCACCACATCCATCAGAGACTGAAATAAAAACATACAAGATGGATCTGCTTCAGTCCTCTGAGGCTTTTTCCAGATGGGAGTTTGACACTGGCAAACACACCGAAAAATCATTTTAAAAAACAAAAACAAATTCTCAAAAAACTCTTAAGAACCTTGTAACAAGATAAGTGTGCTTTGTTTCCACGGATACTAGAATTGTGTTTCTTTGGGTATCAAATAATCCCAAAATGCATGCAATCTTATTAGAGCATGCTCAGTGTTCCAACACTGTCTGAGAGAGAGCTGGAAATGTGGGCCCATCCAGACATACTTGCTATAACCTCTGATGGCTAGTCTGAGTTGACCTCATGCCACTGAAGGATGCACCACCAATGTAGCAGGGAATAGGACTAAAATCACGGGTCTCATCAGGGTTGGCCTGTAAGAACAGACACTGAGTGTAAATTACACAGGAACAGCTAGCCCGGAGACCGCTAGCATCCATCAATGGAAGTGCTAATGATTTAGTTTATGGCGTGATAATTAACACTAGGACCAGGCCACAGTACGGTAAGCTACAGAGGGTTTCATGTTACACAAAGTATGCCAGCTATATCCTTCAAAAGCAAAATAACACAGAGAGGCCTAGACTGGAAAACAAACTGTAATGGGGCAATTTGAGATATTTGTTTTTCCAATTCCGATCCGTGTGTGTCTTGCGTGTCTATGTGTTTAAGAGTGCATTTGTGCGATGATATCTGTGCGTGCGTGTGTGTCGCAGAGTGGATTCTTGCTGCGTGGGGCCAAGCTTGTGCCTGCAGCTTTGCAATCCTATTGTAATTGGTTGGGCCTGCTCATAAATAAATATATGAGAAGTGATCCTCATGCTATGCAAACAAAACAATCGGGCAGAAGCAGCCCCGGTGCAGATGGAGTGTGTGGAGGAGAAGTGGAGTGTCAACATTTGTCTGCGCTCTCCGTGTTGATGGAGCAGATTTAATTGGCTGCACAAACATAGGGTCATCTTGGCTATCTCTCAACTAAAGAGCAGCTGATTGAAAAAGCTCCATTTCTTTTCTCAACGCCTCAGAGACTCGAGGTGGCAGAAACAGGTGTCAAGTCCTCTGCCTATAAACAGAATGTCGACTCTTCATTTGCATAAACACCAGTGGGAAGTGAATATGTATATAGAGGTATATCATATTGAATATTCATAGACACTGAACTGGACACAAGAGAAAGTAAAACACACAAGATCACATGACAACAGCACGAAGGGGTCAAAGGTCACGCCGGATCATGTGACCAACCAACCAATCAGCACGGCAACAACTACCAACTATCAAATAGGCATCAACGTACGGCACTTCACAAACTGCCCAAAAAATATCAAAAAGTGGGCGAAATATAAAGATATAGATGTATAGAGATAAACCAATCAACTTCACGTCATGCAATGCGGTCACAATCCTGTCACATGACGTCATCCAGTTAGAAAATGACACCATGGGTTCAACTTACAGGCGTGGGTAGCTCCGCCCCGTGACTGGCGGGGGTGTGGCTACACAATGTTGGGAGGCCGCCTCACGCTATGATTGGACCTGCCAGGGTCGCAGGTTGGTAGTGGGGTGCAAAAGAAGGAAAGAATCGGTGGAGTTTCTTTTCTCTTTTCTTAAATTGGGAAATATGCTGTAAGTATGTCCCTTCCCCCTGCATGTTCCAGATTATCACCTTCTGCGGCTGACTAAATCAAATGAAGGCGGTTGTTACTGTCAAAATGATAAGTAAACAAATCAAACAAATAAAAAAGGAACAAAGAAAAAGAACCTTCAACAAAACACCAAATAATAGCCCTTACTTTTTAAAAGCATTTCTGAAACACTTTTAGCTTGAGAACATTTACAGGTTAAAAGACCGACTTGGTGCTTTCTATTCACTAAGATAAGGCTGCCAGCCAAATACATATTTCTGAGCGCAAGTAATTGGATATTTTGCCTTCCATTGTTTGCTAGGATGTTGTATGTGCAGAAGGCAGCGAAGCCTTTTCTAGAATATATGGTTATCTTTACAACACTTAATAGGTTGTCAGAAAACAGTACATAGTAAAATGGACTTGTCTCTTGTTGTGACAGGTCTCTAATTTAAAAGTTCAAGGTCATGCTACTGATAATACAAAATAGTAAAGCCACGATATCCACATTTTCTTTGGTATACTGACATGTTAAGACTGCATTTGTACGACATAAATAAGTACTACATCTAAAGCTCTGATATCTCTAAGCACTATACAAAATGTAACTAGTGAATTATTCATTTTTGCTGTTCAATAAACGGAATCTATATTATTCATATATTACATAATGTATTTTACATTTCACATTTTAAACATGATAAGTCATTAATTCTACATTATATATTAGAATGGCTTGACTCCAAAAAGGGGCTGTATTACCAATTTCTGTGAGAAGAGACAGTAACTAGTGCTAAAACTCTAAAGAATTGAAGCACACCTTTAATAAAAACATCCATAACAATGTCCACAGTCCAGATCAGTAAGTGTACTGCTGGATAAAACTCTGTCATCTGTTTGAAGGATCTACAAACCTAGGGGCAAACAGAACTTCAAAAGCAGAGTTTCATTTGATGCCATTCAGAAAGTTTGGTTTAATGCTAAACCTTTTTTTCTTCAGCAAGTCATGTTACAACATAACACCTCACAGGTGGAGTGGCTGGATGAAACAACAAGAACATGGAACACACACAGAAACAGACAATGTGCTTTCATAAAACATAGATACAGAACACTGAACGAGGCAAGGTGGACAGAGATACCCCCCACTTTTCACAAACACACACACAAACGCACAAACACACATTTTCGCTCATGCACACTCTGAAATTCCCTCCTCTCCTCTCCTCTCCTCTCCTCTCCTCTCCTCTCCTCTCCTCTCCTCTCCTCTCTCTCTCTCTCTCTCTCTCTCTTTCTCTATCTTACAAACACACACACGCACACACAAGCACACACGTAGACACACCAATACACACAAGCACACACACACACCTCCTGCTGATGTTACTGAAAGGCCTGTTTGTTTTCAGAGACTTGTGGTTAGAGACACACTGAGCATGTCATAATGATTGGCCTGTCGTCAACACTTTCAGGACATTCTTCATTTGTCCCGCAAGGTGCGACATCAAAATCAATCCCCCTCTCCTCGGGCAGTCTACTCTGACAGGTTCCTTTCAATTAGCACAACACATGTTCATTTGAATGCTATCAGACGACCAATGAAAATAACATTTATTTTTAGACATATTGCATGCCATCCATGTCACCTCCTGGCTATAGTGTAGAAATAAATAAAAACACATGAATGTCGTTTCAATGCAAATGATGCAAATTGCAATGGGGAAACTATAATGTAGGTAGCCTGTGCAATCAGTCTAGCAGACGTTGGAGATATTACTTATCATGATAGCATGGGAACATGAGCAGCAGACTGACTAGATAGTACAGCTAGATGTTGTTACTGTATATGCTGTAACCTGTCTGCCGCTCGACCCTGAGTACTGTGAAGAGGCCAGGGGTAGAGCTGTGCAGCATGGCACAGCATGGCAGAGCATGGCATGTGGGCTGCCCTTACCTGGGTGTGGGCGCCCAATGGGTCAGTAAGGTCGGTTGGCGTCCTTTGGCCTCTTGAGCTGCACCTTCAGTCTCTTCATGCCTATCTGGAATCCGTTCATGGCCTGGATAGCGGCTTGAGCGCTGGATGGGTTATCAAAGCTCACAAAGCCTGAGACAAAGACGGGGGTGGGGGGGGCACGGAAGAAAAGAAAAGGAAGGGGAGGGAAAGAGAAAGCGGGAGTCTTTTTAGATTCTAACAATGACACAACAAAGGGGGTTTTATTTTCTCCATTCACGAGGTTAATTGAAATTCTGTGAAATAAAAAAAGATGATTACAGGAAATAACAGAAATGGTTAATGACATACATATCAGACGCTGCCACGCTGACGAGTGCTGAAGGACTCGGGTGTCATTTGAATAAACGTGTGTATGCAAGCGAGAGAGAAAGAGATAAGCGTTTCACGAGTAGGGTTGAGATCCTGCTGAAAAACTGCACACGTTCAGTCCTGCTGTGTGTGAAGGGAGCCGTCGAGCTTGTCAAGCTGTGTGTCCGTGTGCGTGTGGATATTCGATAGTGTGTTTGCGTACATGTCGGCTTGCATGCTTGCCTGTGTGTGTACACTAGTTGCATGCCATAAGGACTGAGATGTGTGTGTGTGGGTGTAAGAGGTGCAGGGTTGAGGGTTGTGGTGGCAGGGCATTGTTTTTTATGGTGGAGGTTAAAGGGAGTTCTGATTGGTTGACTGACTGGCTGACTGACTGATTGAATGAATGATTGGCTGGCTGGATGACTGGCTGGCAGACTGATTGGTTGAATGACTTGCTGGCTGGTTTCCACAGAGCCTGAGGTGCCTGTGAGTTATCACCTAGGTTTCTGGGCTCATTCAGCTCCAAGACTCTCTTTCCCTCGAACACCTCCCCCCTCCAACACAGACACTCCCCCCCCCTCCCCCTTCAACCTCCAACCCCCCCACACTGGGACTCCTGCCCACTCTTATCAGACACCTTGGTGATTGACGGCCGGAATTTTCCGCTTGCCAGCTGATTTGATCGTGCCGCTATGGGTCCAATTTAATTTGGGGGGAGAGGGCAGGCTTTTGTCAGCTTGGGTCGAGATAAGGCTGCTGCTTTTACAAACCCTTTAAACAAACTGTGCAAGGAAGAGCCTGTCAGGGCCAGCAGCGATCCCTCTCTCCCGCACCCTGCCGCAATAAACCCCCCTGTTCACATTTACATCCCCCTATCCATCCCTCCATCCACCAAAAGGGCAATTGTCAGGGTGGAGTAAAGAAATGCCCAGTAGACAGAGGAGAGAAGGGAGGGAGGAGGACAGGAAGGAAGGAAGGAGGGCAGAGGAGCGAAGGGAGACGGTAAACTAGGATTTACGCCATGTAAATCAGTCGGAGGTTTAACGAGGATGTTTTACACTACTCGGCCGTCTTCACGGGAGCTGTGCCCGCGCTTCGCCGGGGAACGTTCACAGCCGTGGGCCACAAATTCAACCCCCCCCTCAAACTGGTTCTGTAAAACCGGACCGAAAACTGATCTGAAATCATAATTTCATGTTCCACTGCATCCCACAGCTAGAAAGACAAGGGTCGGGTTGTGTAAAATAACACAGCCACAGAGCAGGACAGGGCACGGACGTGAGGGAGCGAGGGTCTTGGGATTGTGCAGTCTTGTACTACACGCGGAGGTCTGTCTACAAGTGACTACTCAGGTACAGTCATGGAAGCGTGTAAATACTGATGGATTCCATGCAACACGGTCTGACTTCTAATCCTAAGAACAGCCCTCTGCGCGGTGCCGACGGTTCGTCTAAAAACAGCAGAGTCTATTTTAAAAGTAGGTGTTGCGGCACTCGTGTGTGTGTGTGTGTGCGCGTGTTGGGGTGGATGTTTGTGTGTGTGTTCTTATCCCCAGACCTTTTCAAATCCATTTTCACTTGGGCTAATTCCACTTAGAAGGTTGAGCTTTGATCACCTTTAAATGTCAATATTGAGTGGCTAAAGACAAAGGATTAAAATAACGTTCAATCCCTAAAGAACCTTGACTAACGCTCATACGCGAACACGCCCCTTCCCACACATCCCACCGAGCCCTCCTGCTGGGATCAAACGCCATCGCTTGTAAAATAGGGTTTAAAGCTGGAGGAAAAAACACATATAGCATTTACGCTAATCACACCCTGGGCACAGACCGACTGATTCCCCGTCTGCTGTTCACGACTGACATTTTACATTATTAATCAACACCAACAATTAACGGTCGTCAGAGTGGATGCCACGGCATGCGCATCCGTCGTCATGGCAAAACGTTCATTTCGTTATTTTTCGTCAAGGGGGCGTTTCATCGCTGTAGGTTGTTGTCATAGCCTTCTTGGGGATGTTCTGTTTGTGACAAGCTGATTTCTTTATCATGATGATGGAATTTGAACTATGCATGCATGCTAATTGTCCATGAGTGTGTGTGTGCTATATGAGTGTCTCTCTCTGTGTGTGTGTGTGTGCATGTGTGCCGCATCTGTTAACAGATTACGCTCCCATTTTTTAAATGAAGCAGGGTAGAAGCTCTGCTCAGCGCGCTGCTGGAGGAGCTTGGTGATTAAGTTCTCTTAATGCACAGCATCTTCACTCTCATTTGCTAATGTCTCTCACCAGGGCCCTAGGGCTCGTGCTATAAAAAGGGAAGGAGAAAAAATAATCAGAGGTTAAATTATTGTTTTTCAGCCAAGATCTTAATTAATAGCTGGGAAAATAAGATAGGGAGATGAGTAAGGTCAACATGTCTTTGTCCCCGTCTCCTCGGCAACTGACTGTCAGTAGTAATGATGAACTTCAACTGCTGTTCAAGATATGAGGGCACAGCTTGATTACCTGGCTCAAACACTTTCAAGTATTTGAAAGAGATTGTGAGTGTGTTTGTGACTATTACTATTCCTTACTGGTTAAATGATTTGGGGTTGACCTCGAAAGCTTGACAACAATCCAACTCACACCCTTCAGTATTTGAGTATTTATCAATTGTATTTGAGATAGTATTTATAAACAGTATTTGCATTAGCGTTGCTAGACAGGCCATGTTCAGCTCAAAGGTTCTGTATCTCCCCTGGGAGAGGCTGTCTGTGCGTATGTGCTTGGCCCACACACAGGTCTATTATTGTCTTTTAAAGACTGCAGGGTTCACCTGTTTCTCTCTGTCCGCTCTGGTTAAGCACGGGCTGTCTGTGTGTGGGAGAGAGGTGCTGCATCGGACGGGAAGATGGGAGGTCGGGCAGCTGGGAGGCTGGGGGGCTGACAAGGATGGGGAGGCTGAGAGACTGGGGAGGCGTAGGCTTGGAGGTTGGGGAGGCTGTTAGGCGGGGAGGCTGGGGAGGCTGTTAGGTGGGGAGGCTGGGGAGGCTGTTAGGTGGGGAGCCTGTTAGGTGGGGAGGCTGTTAGGCGGGGAGGCTAGGGAGCCTGTTAGGTGGGGAGGCTGTTAGGCGGGGAGGCTGGGGAGGCTGTTAGGCGGGGAGGCTGTTAGGTGGGGAGGCCGGGGAGGCTGTTAAGCGGGGAGGCTGGGGAGGCTGTTAGGCGGGGAGGCTGGGGAGGCCGGGGAGGCCGGGGAGGCTGTTAGGCGGGGAGGCTTGGGACATTTGGAAGCTGGGGAGGTAGTAGTGGCAGGGGAAGCTGGGAGGCTGTTAGCTAGGGAGGCTGAGGAGGCTGTAAGGTTTGGAGGCTGGAGAGGCTGGGAAGCTGGGAGGCTGTTAGGGTAGAGGCTGGGGAGGCTGTTAGGCTGAGGAGGCTGGGAAGCTGTGAGACCGAGGGCATTGTCTTAGGCATGGATCTCCATGGACTTTGAAGGCCGGGAAAGATGCGGTCTACAGTTAATGTGAAATAGACGGTTGGGAATTTGAGTTTTTAAGGACAATGTACAAAAGCACACACACACAGACACACATACGCACACACACACACCTCCGAAACCTATCTCTTACCCAGGCAATATCTGATACGCATCCACTGATGGGTTTAACCCACAGAGTATAGTGTGCCCCCCACCCCCAACCGCTGCTCACTCACACAGAACATCACGTTGGAAAATATTAATTGCAGCTCGATTAGGATAGACACAGGGAATAAAAGGAATCACAAACTCATCGCAGAATCCAAAGTAGGCCATGAGGAGATTGCCAAAACACCCCGACCAACTTCACAACCGTTTCTCCCTAGATTTATTGTGCGTGATTATTTTGCGTGACTTACCAAAACATTTGCTCTGATTCGTTGCTCGATCCACGAAGACTTTGGCAGAGATGACGTTGCCGAAAGGGAGGAACATCTGCATGAGCTCAGCGTCTCCGAACTCCTGGGGCAGGTGGTAAATAAACAGGTTGCAGCCCTCTGGTCCTGACGGGAGAAGGGGAACGGGGGCGAACGACATAGAGGTTACATGACAACACAGCGACAGATGATAGCAAATAGACAGATAGAGAGACATACAGACATATAGATAGATAAAGAGAGAGACACGGAGAAAGAGATAGAGAGAGTATACATTGTTTGTTCCCAAGTCACCAATTACTGTGTGACAGTAAGAATGGCTCCCGATCCCTCCTTCCTTCCCTTCCTGCCTCTATCCCTCTATCCCTCCTGCACACCTAGCTGTCACATAGACGCCTCTGATGAGGCAAGGGAAGAAGCTGAGTGAGAACGAGAACGTGAAGAGGAGAAGGAGACAGACAGACAGTGGATTAGAAGGAAACGGTGGATGCGAGAATGTGGGAGAGAGAGAGAGAGAGGAGAGAGAGAGAGAGAGAGAGAGAGAGGAGAGAGAGAGAGATGAGAGATAGAGAGGGAGAGAGAAAAAGAGAGAGCTGTGGGCTGGCTTGCTGCCTTGCTGGCTGGCTTCGACCCGGTCTCATAGCTGGGGGTGATAGCATGGGAAGATGAGCTTGTGGCTGGTAGGAAGCCTGATAAGGGCCTGCTCTGCTGAGCCTAGCACCATCCCTCCTCCTACTGATGGAGCACAGACATAGGCTGCCAGAGAGAGAGAGAGAGAGAAATAGAGAGAGAGAGATGTGTGTAGAGGAGTGAAAATAAGAGAGAGTGAGGGAGACAGGCAGAGAGAGAGAGAGAGAGAGAGAGAGAGAGAGCGAGAGAGAGGAGAGAGAGAGAGAGAGAGACATACGGAGTGATATAGATAGAGAGGCAGCAGGCAGCAGTCTGACTCCCCCAAGCTGGTGGTTAGATGAGGTGTGTCTCAATGTGATATTGAGGGCTGCAGACTGGGACACACTGGGAGACCAGCCAAAACATGCAGATATAACAGGTATGGACGTGTGTGTTTGTTTGTGTAGTACTGGAGTAAAGTGTGACTGAAGACACAGACAATATAACCTGGGACATCATGTGTAGTGACTTAGTTATGGGCAAAATCCCTAATATTAAAGAAACATAGACGTTTGAAAACAGCACCTCCATTTAAGCAACTTGCTTATGGAATGTTGAATATTCATGACATACCATTCCAAGCCATCTCATTCAATAACAGAAATGAATAATCATATCTGACAAATGAAGTCAAGAGGAGTGATTTACAGTTATCCTATATCCTATGCTTTATTACATTTCATACAGTTCTATCCACACTAAAACTAGGAATGTTAATAAATGATTATGCATGTAGCTAATTAATCTAATGAATATTTATAACCACTTAAACACACTGTAATGGACTGATTAACCAGTGGAACACTGCAAGTTTGAATTAGTGCAGTTTTTGAATAATGACAGACTAACTTTCCATCTTGCTGCTAATGTTCCACTCTTTCAAAGAAGGAGTCTCCTTTTCTCTCTTTCTTTTTTACAACCTGCTCACAGCAAGCCCCCCCTCCCCATCCCCACGCCAGGCTGATGCAAAGCAACGTAGCAACATTAGAACGAAACATGGCAATTATCACCTTTTTATCTCTGGGAGGTAGCGTCTAACTCCTACCTTCTCTCTGCTGCTGTGGAATGATGGCCGCTTGCTGTGGGAACGCCTGGCTTATAGGTGCATAGGCGGCAGGGTAGGCTGCTGTTGCAAAGGCACAAGGCAAAGTGGAAGCATCACATCTCAGCGCTCGGAATCGCACGCAACGACTTGATCATTATTCCATTGTTCTATGTCTCTTCCAGACGGAAGATGAATACATTGTGTTAAAGCTCGGAGGCTCGACCTAGTCCACTGACAGATCAATACACAAAGAGGAGGCAGTGTTTAACCATAGGAGAACAGAGAGAGGGAGACGGAGAGAAAGAGAGAGAAACTTCTCACACAATGCCAAGGCGTATATGTACCGGTGTGTCGAAGCAGAATTGGATTTGAGAGTTTGTCCATTTCACCTATGATGTACAGTTGGAGGGTGTGAGGAAGGTTCTAAGATGCGCTGCCTCGTGTGCTTTTGGAATTAAGATTTTTGTGAGGGTGTATAATCAAGTCAACCGGAAATCCGTCCAAATCCTAATGTAAAGTGTCCTAATCCGAGAGAAAATTGGCCATTTCTCTGGGCTCTCTCCCCTGCCTGGTGCAAGCCTGTCTACCGGTGAAAGACATATGAAGGGAGAGGAAGAGGGATGGAGAGGTAAAGGGAGGTAAAGTGAGGGGGATAAGGGAAAGAGAGAGAGCGAGAGAGAGAGGGAGAGAGAGAGAGAGAGAGAGAGAGAGAGGGAGAGAAAGAGAGAGGGAGAGAAAGAGAGAGGGAGAGGGAGAGAGAGAAAGAAGGGGAGGTGAGAGGTAGAGGGAGGGAGCGACAGATGGAGAGGAGAGAGGAGAGGCAGATCACCTGCATAGTGCTGCACGCCCGCATAAGCCTGCTGGAGAGGGTCGGTCACTGTCGGACTCTGTGCTGCAGAGAGAGATAGTGGGATGAAGAGAGGGGGAGAGTGCAAAAAAGAGGAGGAAGGAGAGGGAGAGAGAGAGTAGGATAGAGATAGAGATGATGGGGAGTGGGGAAACGTGCAAAGAAGAGAGAGAGAGATTTGAGTTGTCATATTTCACAGTTCTTCAAAATGCCCATGTGCCCCCAGATGTTTGCATCAAATATTAACAACATGCCAAACACATCGCTTTGTACTTCATTACCAGTGCAGATGCCTTACATAATGCAGGAATCAAGCAAGTGCGTGTGACGAGCTGAGCAGACAACATTAAGAGGCTACTACTGAGAATCCTCAGATTAACCATGATACACTGATGGATGGACTGATGGACGGACTGATGGATTTATCATGAAAGCTTGGTTGACTCTTTAAACAGTTTGACATGCATTTTATATTCTGTAACCAAAACAGTCAATAAGATCTACACAGCTCCCATTTCATGGCAAACAGACACAAATACATTTGATTTCATTGGCTTACCCATGTAATGCAGCTTTTCGATTGGCTCACCTTGGTAATAGAGCCTTTTGATTGGCTCACCTGGGTAAGGATGGATCCCATTGGTGTAGATGGGCTCAGAGGTGGGCTGCCCATTGCTCTGGGGTGGCAGGGTGCTGAACCCATTGACCCCGATAGGAGCAGAGAGGCTGGGCACAGCCGTGGCACTGATGCCCGGGGGCGTGCTGGTGCCTGCAAATAGAAGCCTGTTTCATTACCGAGACCACAGGGGGCGTGATTCATACACACATACACACACATGCACACACACACTTAAGTACTCACACCTAATTCCACTAACTAATTGGACACAGGGGCCGAGGCCTCTCTGTCTGACAGTGGCCTCTCTCTGGTCACATGTCACACCTGTCACCTTGTCAACGTCCTTTCATAGTTGATGGATTATTACCAGTGTCCTAATCCCAGAGGAGGACATTTAAGTCATGTAGGATTAAAGTTTGATAGGCATTACCTGCTGTATATAGGCTTTATGGATTACAAATGCTAGCTGCAGCCAGGGCGAGAGCCACTTTATTTAATTCATTGGCAGAGACTCTAGCTTGGGGCAGTCTGCCTACTTAGTGTCGAGCTATCAGAGCTCTTCACAACAAGGGCTAGGAAGACGGGTCAAACTCAGGTCTGGGATTATCTGGCACAAATCTTTGCTGTTATGTTGTGTAAGCCAAGGACTTTGCATCCAAAGTCATCAGATTGGCTTGCTTCCCAGATACACACACAAACAAGAAAAAGAGAGAAAAATAGCGATGGAGAGGGAGAGAGAGAGATAGAGAGAGGGAGAGGGAGAGCAAGCAGGTGTAGAAAGAAAGAGAGACAGAAATAGTGAGTGAGAAAGACTATATGCTGCCAGCTGCCAATGAAGACTGGGTTACATCGTACATCATTTCCAATCATGCTTCACTCCACACACGTTGTCTCTTGTCTGTCAAAGTAATTCTCTTTAGCAACGCACATTTCTTTCCCTCTTCAGTTTTAAAACACTGAGACCATAAGGAACGCATAGGATCCATCAAATCACAGCACTAAATAGCACTGATGCTAACACTAATTCAAATTTAACACACCTCCTAATGTCATACTAAGTATACCAGTTAGCATAGCATCGCAGGGAAAGAGCACGCAGCAGAGAAACTAAACGCAGCAGGAGAAAGCTGCTAAACTGGCACGGCTAATCACATTTTGGAGAGCGACCGGAGGATAAACCACAAAACAAGACAACTACACTGTGAGCCTGGCCACATTACCTGAGGAGGGTGTCATGGGCGCGGCCACCAGTCCGTTGACGTTGAAAGCTGCCATTTGCTGCATCTGGGCAGCAGCGATGGCCGCCATGGGGTTCAGGTAAGACCCCTGGGAGGCGGCCATGAGGGCTGCTTGCTGCTGCATCTGCATCTGCTGAGGGGCAGAACGGGGGATAGGACAGGTGGAGAGGAGAGTGCGGAGGGAGCAGGAGAGAGGGGGAGCGGAGAGGTCGGGATAGCGAGGACGGAGATGAGAGGAGGGTATGAGGAAGAACGCGAATGGAGGGAGGAGAGAGAGTGAGCGCAAGAGAGAGCGAGACAAAGATATAGGGAGAGAGAGAGCAAGAGACAGAGAGAGAGGGAGGTGAAATAGCCGCAGGACCAGTCGATTTTTACTGTTACATCTATGTTTGCCTGGCCCTAGCCAGTCTACAACAGACAGGCCTGTGTAGCCCTGCAGGCCTAAAATGGCCACTTCCCATAAACATACACAGCCGATAGTTATAGCCGGTAACACTATAATGAGCAGTAGTGTGTATGTGTGTATGTGTGTGTGTGAATAGAACGTGTGAGTACATACAGCATGTGTGCGTCTGTGGGCGTGTGTAATAGTGTGTGTGTGTGTGTGTGTGCGTGTGTGTGCTTGAGTGGGTGGTTCTCACCTGGAAGGGTGAACTGTTAGCTAGAGAGTGTGAGTGCACATGCTGCTGTCTCCAAACTTAAGAAGCTGTGACTTAATGTGCGAACGCTCGGGCTTTTAAACACAGTATTACGGCTCAGTGCCTAAGCACAGCAATGAGACAGTCGGGAAAGTGTCGCTGTTATGTGCTAAGCTAAGCTAAGCTAGGCTAACGTTGTGCTGTCAGAGTGTAAAGCTCACCGTCTCCTCCCCCGCCGAGCCGAGACTTACAGCGTGAGAGTAGGCGCCGTAGGCCCCAAACTGGATGGTCATGGGGCTGAAGATGCCAAGCTGGCCCGCCATCTGATGCATCCGACGCAGGGTCCGCTCCTTGTCCGTGTCGGCAAACTTCACCACCAGGCTGGACGAGGCGCCCTTCAGAAAGACACACACACAGAGCACCGCCGGTTGGGACTAATACACACACACGCACGCACGCGTGTCAAGAAACACCAACATTTCCAGAACTTTGAACCCCCCTCCCCTCCTCTTGAACTCGAAGAAGAACAGTCCTCTCTGGGATAGTCCCCACGGGGCCCGTGAAGCACATCTTCAATTACTGCAGTCTGTCAGAGGGGGGCTGGGGCTTACCAGTGATCTGTGCTCGGCTGGACTTGGCTGGGTCTACTGTGTGCAGTGGGAGTGGACTGTGATCCTTAGCGTTCTCCCCCAGGAGCAAGCCCCCCCCTCTTCCTCTCCGTATCGCGGCCTGCCGCTCCACTGAATACGACGCCAGGTAATTAGCTCTGACAAAAGCCTTTGGCGTGTGGCAGGGCGAAGTATTGACTAATGACACTGCTTTATGGCAGATATAGTGCCGTATTGATGTCTGCGCTCCTGACTTTGCATCCAATTAAATCATTTGAGAGACAGAGACCAGAGTTTCTCCTCTGACGTCCAGAGCTGGAGAGGAGAGGAGGACGGGACGAGTGGAGGGCAGGAGGAGAGGCGGAGAGGAGGACAGGGCGAGAGGAGGAGAGGAGGACAGGAGGAGAGGCGGAGAGAGGAGGAGAGGAGGACAGGCCGAGAGGAGGAGAGGAGGAGAGGAGGAGGAGAGGAGGAGGGGAGGAGGAGGAGAGGAGGAGAGGGCGAGAGGAGGAGAGGGCAGGAGAGGAGAGGAGGAGAGGAGGAGGAGAGGAGGAGAGGAGGAGAGGAGGCTGCCTGGCAGGAGGAGAGTCAGCAATGAGCGTGCACAACACACGCGAGCTCGCACACAGACACACACACACAGGCTGAGACACTGTCAAGAGGCCCCAGCTCCTATCTAATTACAGCAGGAGCGTGCTGGTAAAGAGAGGAGCAGAGCAGGACACAGTCAGCCAGGGGGCAGACAGGATGGGATTAGGCACCTCGTAAAAAGCAAAGACAAGGGGAGGAAAGGACTCCATCATCACAACTCGTAGTCATCGTTCATCGGATGTGTCGCACAGTGGCAGGGTCAGTGCAAATTCAAGCTTTTTCATACCATATTTATGGGGTGAAAAGAAAAAGTGAAGAAGAAAAGCGAGTAGATGGGGATAACACACCGTGCAGTATGTGCGGGTGCACGTCTGTGTTGGAGAGAGTCAGTATAGGTGCATTTTGGGCTGAGCGAGTATGTTTGTGTCGGGGGGGTATCGGAGGCAGTGTGCACCCCAGGGGTGCTGATTCTCATCTCGTCTCCAGAGCGAGGGCCCATCCCCGCCCCCCCACACCCCCCTCCCCCCCCACCCTGCCCCCCCCCACCCCCCTCCCTCCACCCCACCGACCCAGAGGGGGACCCATCTGCTCTGGCTCCCAAGATGCCATTTCAATTAGCCGAATCAATACAGTGCAGCCTCGGCTGCAGCGCCACAATGTTTGCTCCTTTCTCATTTCATTGCATCCCACCTCGTGCCCTTTCCCTGTTCGCTGCCCAACTTGGCCGGGCCGGTGAGAGGGACTGGCCTGTCACATTTAATGAGGTCGCCGGAGAGCAAACAACTCCCTCTGGCGCTGAGCTTCCCTCCCTTGGTGGAAGGGGGCCCTGGCATTTAAACCACATCTATCCCCCCTGCTTTATGTTATCTGTGTATTCCTTTATTCATGTATTACCTCATGAAGAATGGATGGAGAAAGCCAGGGGCATGGTTTGTTCACACGGGCATGACTCAGGAACGGACTAGACTGGTCTGGTTTTGGCCTGGGCCCGGCCTGATTGGTCAGATCGGGGAACGGCACAGAGGGAAGAACGGGAGACGTGATGTGGTGAACGCAGCGGTGAAAGGCACTAAGTCAGACCGTGGCGTTTGCCTTCGTCTCTGTGACACACTCAGCTGCGGCTGAGAAGTCCTTCCAAAAGTAAACACATCTCCCACTGAAAAATGAATGACAAGTCTCGCCTCATTAGAATTTCTCTTTGGGAGTGTGGAGAAGAAAGGATGTCATATCTCTGTAGATGCGAGAGGCATCCTAGCCGGATCTAGAGCCGGATCACCGAGCAGAAGAGGACTTCAGAGAAGCAAAAAAACACTCCAAAGGATTGTGTGATAGGTCTGGAGGAAATAGGAGATATGCAAAGGGCACATGTAATGAAGGAGCAGGTGGCGAATCAGCCAAGACAATAGACACTAGATGCAAAACAGCCTCCCCTCGTTCTCTCGTTCTATTCCTCCTCCTCCTCCTCTCCTCTCTGCTCTGTCCTGTTTTCTCCTCTACTCGGCCCTGTCCTCTCTCCGTTCTCATCTCACCCTGACAAAACAAACAGAATAATAACCGGCGCCCGCTTGACTCCTATCTCTAACGAAAATGAATTCAGTGAATTTGATAAGGGCCAACAGGGAGCCTTCACTTCTGACAGGTACAACTGAGGAATTTGTCACAGGTTCAAAAACTAATCTAATTTCGAGAACAACACACTTGACTGGCGAGAAGCTCCGATATTGGATTTCGTATTAGCCCCAAAAATATGTGAAGGAGAAAAAAAACAAGTCTGTAATTGAGGGATTAGAAATAAGCTACAAAAGTGAAACGGTATTGTGCTTGTATCTGTACAGAAGGATGTGAAAAGTATGTCATAGACAGATGATTAAAAAAAGAAGACATGCGTTATCCAGCTTATAGGCCAACAATATGGAAAACGCCACCTTCATGGAATATTAATGACATGGCATGTTCCATGGTCGATCAATATTGTTCAAATAATAAATATACAATACAAATATAATATTTGTAATACTAAAATAGTTTTCATAGACATTAAATTGGCATGTAAGCAGTTTCTGGGGAGTTACGGTTTGGTTATCACTCCAACCCTAATGCTGCACACCTGAGTCTAATAGTTAACTGGTTGACTGAATCATGTTGACTGAATCATGTTAGTTCTAGCTAGCCTACAGTATTTACTACAGGTTTAGAGAGCCCTTGTAGTCTATGAGTCGGTACAGGAAATCCTTCCTACCAAAAAACACTGAAAAGAATGTGGAGGCGATGATCATGCTCTTCGAAGGGTTAAATACGAAACAATAACCGAAGCAATGGAACAGACTCAGAAGTGTGTGTGGTCATGAGATGAAGCGTGTGTGGCCCTGCGGCCCCGCCTCCTTGAACCACTCCACTTCCTGAGGCCTTCTGGGAGGCATGTGTCTCATTAGCGCTGGAGTCTGTCCGGGACTATCCTCACCGCCTGCTACATGGAGCTGACCCTCTCCCCTCTCCCCTTCCACTACCCCGCCCTCAAACCCCCCACCTCCCGCCCCCCCCAGCTAACACACACACACTATTGTGTATGCACACACTCACCCACACTTATGTACATATAAACAAACACCATTACTTGTCCATGTGGCTGTCAGGCAACACACATACAACCAAACAAGTTCCGTCCTTCCAGCTAGCGTTTGACAGACTGTGCACTACGTGCTAGCGGTGTTATATCTCATTAATCTGACTCTCTGCTCTCACACACACACACAGAGAGCTCACACTCACCTCTCTCATACACACTTCCCCAGCTCACACACACACACACACCCCTCTCACACTCTCTCTCTCTGCTGCTGCTCATGCCGGTGTACTCTGCTGGTCCTGTCAGGCTCGCTGCGACACCCAACACGACATTGTCTGCAATTTGCTGGGTGCTGTCTGCTCCCGGCTCCAGCACTTGAAGATCTGCCACCTGTGTCTCCCTCTCTCTCTCTCTCTCTCTATCTCCCTCTCTTTCTTTCTCTGTCCTTGTCTTATGCTAAGCCGTAATTCAAGAGTCGAATTGAGCAGGAGAGAGCAAGGGAAAAACTGATCAAAACAGAGAGAGCAGAGAAAAAGTGCAGAGCCAGAGAGAGAGAGAGAGAGAGAAAGAAACGGAGGAGAGGTTGAGAGGAAGAAAGAGACTGAAAGAACAAAATAAAGAGAGAGAAATTGAGAGAAACATATAGGAAGAGAGAGAAGAGAGAGAGAGAGAGAGTTGGAGAGAAAACACTTAGTTGGGCATGATCACATTTTAAGTTCATTTCAGTTTCGGGCGGGGCGCCTGCAAACCACAATAAGCATCAATTAAGGCTCTGACCTGATCTATCAGCCAATGCCCTTCGGTGTCGTCACCCCCCCACCCCCCACCCCCCCACCCACCCCCCCACCCCCCCACCACCACCCCACCCCCCGCACCTCACCATCCCTCCCTCTCTTAGCTTCATTAAAGGCCGTCATTAGAGGGGACCGGGGTGTATATTGGGTGTGCAGGTATTATTTATGGGGCCTGGGGCGTGTGCCAGCTCACACAGATGCTGGAGAGAGAACATTAAGAGAGAACTCTTTGTGCGAGTCTCATCTCCAACCACACAGCTGGCACGGCGCGGCGGCACGCTCTCTGGATCCCGCCTCCTGTTAGCGGCTTGTTGACGACATGTGGCAGTGATATTATCCAAATGAACTGCATCCCCCCGGTAGCAGTCTTAGCTGTGTGGTAATGGCCACCTTGCCTATTAATCTGACTGGGAGAGAGGGAGCGAACAGGTGTGCCAGAGAGGGAGAGATATGGATAATATAGATTATTAATGAGCTTTTGGATGGCTGTGGATATAGCCTTGTCTGTGTGTTCTGGGGGTCCGTATGTCGCTTTGGACTGAGGCTGTGTGTGTGTGCGTGGGCAGCAGACCCAAGGTGCTTGGAACTGGATTGATACAGTGGGACACCAGCCTAGCTGGGTCCAGCCAGGCATGTTTCGGCCTGGCCTTGCCCAACTTTTTCTGGCTCGACCTGGCCGTAGCTTGTTTGGGCTAGTTTGGCCTGGCCTGCTTTGGTCTAGGCCAGAGAGCCACTTTAACACAATATCCAAGTTACATAAAGTTTAATCTTTTTAAACTACCCTTTTTCTACTCCACTGTGATGAAAATCATTCACATGTGTAAGTGGAGAGGTCTTCTCTACGGGTCCTTCTGCCAGAGGCCTGGCGTGAATTCCTGTTTACAGACCAACATAGCAATATTGGCTTGAATAATTTGTAATTCAGGATAATAAAAACAAGTCAATTTGTAAGACCTGCAGTTTGACAAGATTGCAGGGTTGGCAATAACGGGTTGGTCGACATATGTTGGTGAAGTTTTCGCAGTAATACACTAACAAGGAAAACAAGGTAGAAACTAAAAATTTGGTTACACACTGTATTTGGCACTTCCAAACGCGACATTTTCAAATTCTGTAAAGTCCTCTGTTGAGGATGAATTACAGGAAGTGATGTCAGGATGTATTTCCTGACAGTAATGATCATATGCTTTCTTTATCAGGCAGGTGAATGGGACATCAACAGGCTAAATAAGCTGATTCATGCCCAGAAGAGACATACAATGTTCAGCTGTTCTGTCTGATAGAGCTGGACGCTGACTTGGAAATTCTTCTGTGTACAATAATACTCACCGAGGACGTATGCGAGTCTCTCTGTGTGTGTGTGTGGGTTTGTCTACTTTGAAAAGAGAGACTTTGAGGGCAGAGCTCTGTATGAGAGTACGCTTGTACTTGTGTACGTGCGTGTGTGCATGTGTGTTTTCTCATTCTTTGTATGGTATTTAGACATTCTTAGGATTCGTGTCTGTGTGTGCATACATGTATGTGCGTGTGGTTGTGGGTATTGCTGGGGAAGGCCTGTGTGTAGTGTGTGCGCTTGTGTGCGTGTGCGCGTGTAAAGTGAGTACTTACTGGCATGGTCTGTCCACCGTGCAGGCTGTTGATGGCAGCCTGCGCTTCTGCATGGCTGGAGAACTTGACAAAGGCACAGCCTGTATTCACACACACACACACACACACAGAAGAAAGGAGATAACGGACATCAGGGAACTGGCCTTGAGAAGGAAAGGCAAAAAAACAACACACTGCACACACACACACACACACACTCAAAAAAACACATTAATTATCATTGTTTTCATGTTATCTCATTTGTTAATGTATTCTGCCATTTGTGTTTTCAGTGCATAACTCTGAATAAATCAGTCTAATTGTAGGGAAGGCAGGAGCTGCATGGAACATGTCGTCCCTCGCCCAGTCTGACCCCACCTCCTACCCCCACCCTTCCACTCTCTGGGGCTCACAGGATCCAGAACATTTACTCCCCAGCCTTGTTTGTGATTATTAATCTGTTTAATATTTACACATTGTGATCTGTGTGCAGCCACTCATAAAAGAGATTATGATGACAAAGGCGTAGTACTATAATCTTTCTATCTGGCTATATCTGGGCACGTGTGTGTGTGCGCCGTTTTAGATGGAGGGGCTTTGCTCGAGGGACGTTCAAAATCATCTTAAATCTGTTGCCTCGTGGTTTATTGTGAAATAAAAGAGCCAAAGACGGGAATTATGGAACAAATAAAAGAAACCGTCTTCCTTCAGGTATCATTCATTTGTTTTTTCTTCGAGTCGATATCATCACAACATGCATCTCTGACAGCTTGTCTAGATATAGGAACCCAAACAAACAACGGAAACTGTTTCTCTTCCAATCCCCTATTTCCCTTTTCTCACAAACGCTTCTGTCCACGCTCTGCATTAATACAGGCTCTTTATCACCCTAGCCGGAGAAGACGGTTAGAAAGAAACTGCCTTCCACCCTCCCTCCCCCCCCCACCTCCACCGGCCTCTCTGAAGCGCTGACACGCCTTTGAAAAGCTTTCAACGAGCCAATTAGATTTGTTCATATACATTTATTCATCATGTGCTCCCTGAAGGAGAGCTAGATGATTCATTTAAATTACAATCGCTGATGGCTTCACCCTGGGGAATCTCCGGCCAGCCAGCTCCATTACCCCAGCTATGGCTCAAATGGGCTGGCCAGCGTCCTGTATGGACTCGTACTGTAGGGGGTACAAATGAATCATTTCCTGACCACCATCAAGCTAACGTCTCCATGGGACGGAGTTCAAATGAAAACATTACAGTACATGCGATTCCCTCTCCGTCACGTCGCCGTGGCAACCTGCTCTCTATCTATGAGCAGTACGTTCATCAATTTGACTCGAGTTCAAAAACGAATGAAGTGTCCTGTGTTTGTGTTGGGGGCTGTGTGCAGATGAGGAACAGAGCTAACGCTGGCTGTCCGCCAGAGATGTGATAAGGGCCGCTGTTGCCACGTCAGCCAGGTCTGACACCCAGGAAGCAGAGTAGGACTACACAGGGAGGGGAGATAAGTCACCGAGGGCCTTTGATTGTGTCTCTTTCACACACACATATACACACAAGCACACACACAGGCACACACACACACACAGGCACACACACTCTCTCTTCTCTCTCTCTCTCTCTCTCTCTCTCTCTCTCTCTCTCTCTCTCTCTGTCACACACATACACACACACACACACACACACACACACACACACACACACACACACAGGCACACTCCCTTTCTTGTGGGACCCTGCTGGAGAATTGAAAGGTTTTTGCCATCTCTGAAATGAGTCACCCTGCAGTGTTGCCATTTCATTGTGTACATTGTGTTTGAGGGGTCTAAACCATCAATAAAGTTAACCTTAGGGGGTCATAACGTCAGAGACATTTTGTCCGGGGCCTAAACCCCCTGACCCCCTGACACAGGAGGGTAGGGTCATGCCAGGCTCCTGCAGAGCCCTGACCAGGGGCCCAGACAGGACGACTCCAAACATTGAGACTTTTTTTTTATTTGATGGATTTTGAAAAAGAGAAAAGCAAAGAAAGACAGAGAGAGAGAGAGAGAGAGAGAGAGAGAGAGAGAGAGAGAGAGAGAGAGAGAGATAGAGCAGATACAGAGAGAGAGAGAGAAGAGAGAAAAGAAAGAAAGAAAAAAGAGAGAGACAAAAAGAAAGAGAGACGAGAAGAAAAAGGGAGATTGCATCACTTTTTACTCTGATGTTCCGTGGAGCTCTTTTGAATTCCCGGGGAAATAATATGTATGCATGAATTCCATCACGGCGAATGGCTGACATTTATAACACAACTTAATTACAGAGCTAAAAGCCATCTCTCTCTCTTTCTCTCTCTGACGGTTCCCTGCTCCATTCCACTCTGACAGGCTGAATGCTGCACAGAGAGGCACAGAGATGGATGTTCAACTTCTTGGCTTTTGTTTGGTTTCGCTTTCGACGCCTGGATGTTAAAAGCCCCGGAGTGGTGAACGTTTACATTAACAGAGGTCAAACGTTTTGTCCGCGCTCCGAACTCAACTCTTGGCCTCGTTTGAGTTACGGCCGCCTGCGCGTCTAGATCACTACTGCTCGTCATTTTAACTGACCCCTTAATAATGGTGTGAGTATGCTACACGGCGACTGAAATAGTACGGGTCGATAAGCTAATAGGGCCTAACAGTAGGTAAAACAAATCGATATGTATTTGTTTGTTGAAAGACATATAGAAGATACTATGTAGGGATGAAGAAGAAGAGAGAAGGGCTATGAGAGACAAATGCCATTACGTCTGATGATGAGCGGAGAGATGGAGATATGGAGAGATGGAGAGATGGAGGGATGGAGGGATGGAGAGATGGAGGGGGAGGGGGAGGTGTGAGGGGGAAGGAAACGAGGGAGCAAACTAGCTCCCGTCTCACACAACAGTGCCGAGCTGATTTCATTTCATGTGCTGTCAATCAACGGACAAGCTGGGCCAGGCTAGGGGAGAGAGGGAAAAGAGGGAGACAGGAAGGGAGAGACAGAGAGGAATAGAGTGAAATAGAGAGAGAGAAGGGGGGGAGAGAAAGAGAGAGAGAGAGAAAGGGGGGGAGAGAGAGAGAGAGAGACAGAGGGGGGGAGAGATATAGAGAAGGGGGGGGTAGTAGCAGTAGTGGGGGGGTGGGGTTTGATGAGGGAGAGAGAGCGCTGAGAGAGGGGGGGGGAGAGAAATCGAGAATGTGGGGTAGAGAGAGAGAGGGGGGGGGAGAGAGAGAGATAGGTACACAGAAGGGGAAAGGCAACTGAGGGAGAGAAAGGCGAAAGGGAGAAGTCAAAAGTGAGAAGAGAGCGAGAGGGAAACAAAAGGAGAGAGATGCAGGTCTTGTGAGAGACGGTGCGGAGCAACAGAGTGGGGATCAACGGTGAGGAGAACAGATGTGTGCAGAGATAGGCGCGTGGCTCAATATAGCCAGCCTTGCTCTTTGATGCAGTGGCATGCATTATCAAGCTTCCTGCACCTTCTCACACATCCCCCTCACACATTGAAACGCTTAATATAGAGGGGTAAATCACAGGGAAAGGACTAAGAGAGGGGAGAGAGAGGAGAGAGAGAGAGAGAGAGAGAGAGAATGAGAAAGAGAGTGGGGAGAAAAAAAAGAGAGAAAGGCACATCTCGCTCTCTCAATGCTCATCGCTTATCACTAGAAATAACACGCCTTGTAGTCTATGAGACATGGGGCTATCAAATGAACGGGGAGACATAAACTAACACTCTCTCACACACACACACACACTCCCCCGAACCAAACACCCTACCATACCTTACACTCATCCTATTGAATCATCCAGTCATCCGTCCACAGCCAGTCGTCTTTAATTTCACTAAGTTCTGACAAACAAACAGCATGTGTGTGTGTGTGTGTGTGGCGTACGTGTGTGTGTGTGCGTGTGTGTGCGCGTGTGTCAGAGCTGTCTAACTCCTCAGAGGTGTGTGGCAGTGGTACAAGCCAACATTGGGCTGATTTATTTACAGTAGGACATTATCGTCCACGCAGTCCTCAGGGGGAGGCTGACGGGGACGTGGGAAACAAACATAATTACACCCTCCGCCTCGCAGATAACAGAGAGAGGAGGAGGAGAGGGAGAGAGGAAGGGAGGCAGGGAGGGAGGGAGGGAGGGGGAGAGAGGGAGGTGTTTGGGATCGGCCTGTGGGGGAGACGGGGGACATGGAACAGCGTGGCAGACGAGGGACAACAAAGGGAGAGAGCTGGGGGATTGGGAGAACGGGGGGAAGTGGAGTGAGAAAGAGAGGTGAGAGGAGGGAGGTTGTGATGGCGAGACAAAGAGATGGAGAGGTACGGAGCGATGGCTACAATCCTGTCGAGTACGTCGGAGGCATGGCGGAGGTGAGAAGAGAGGAGGGAGACAGGAGGAGCGAGGGAGTTTATTAGAGAGAACAAATAAGAAAGTTAAAAGTTATAGGGACAGAAAGACCAAAGAGAGAGAGAGAGAGATAGAGAGAGAGAGAGAGGAGAGAGAGAGTATTGAATAGTCAGAGACAGAGAGACAAGAAGAGATAAACAGAGATAAACAGACAGACAGAATTACAAAAAGGGACAGAGCGACAAGAGAGAGACGGAAAGAGAGAAAGTACGAGGACATAGAGTCCCACATTGAAAGCGAGACCAGAGGACAGACAGACAGAGAAATAAAGAGAGAGGAGAGAGAGAGAGGGGAAGAGAGAGAGAGACAGGGAGAGAGGAAGATGTGTGTTTTGGGAGCTGACCCTTACTGGCCCCATCAGGCCCCCGGAGGACGGTACACTCCTCGATCTGGCCGAAGGTCTGGAAGAGGCGACGCACGTCCTCCTCACCCTGCTGCTTCCCCAGCATCCCCACAAACAACTTCCTGTCTTCTGGAGGAGAACCCAGAGAGGAGAGGAGGGGAGGGGAGGGAATAGGAGAAGAGAGAGGGAGGGACGGAGGGAGGGGAAGGAGGGAAAGAGAGAGAGAAACACAAACAAATGCTACAGCTGATGGCACTGTTCTGCTAAGCTGTGAGGAACTTGCCACAACCCCCCTTTTGCACCCCTCACACACCCCCCGCTCACACACACCACCTCTTTTATCAGCTGTCGGCTGGCTTGTTTGCGTTGTTGTGGTGTCTGTCTCTGTCTGTGTGTGTGTGTTTTTTTTTCCTCCTTCAGTTATCTTCCCTGGGAGGGAGAAAGGGTAGAGAGAGATCTTCTTGTCTCTGGGTGAACTGTCTTAGCTGAGCTGTCTGGGAGATGTTGGATACAGATGTACCTGGGAGCGTGTGGGGTGTTGAGCAGGGCGGAAGACACGGAGCCGTGCGGAGGTTCGCTTCTACGGCACACGACTGGCTGCGGTGGGATTCAAGACACACGTGATGCTGGTCACGTTGACACCTCTACTTCAACCCCCCCAAAAAAGAAGAAGTAACTTCCCGGTTTTCAAGATGAACACAGGCCTGGCCCTCCTACCTCATACTACAATTCGCCCCCATATCTCCAACCATGGCCCCCAGTCAGAAGGAGAGCTATTTCTCATTAATCTCCCCGGATGTCCTTCCATTAGACAGAACATCCATCTTCTTTACCTGGCCCCTACATTATGCCTTTCCTGCTCAACTGTGTTGTGGAATGAAATCGCTGCGAGCAGGAACCCATCCCCTGGAAGTGATAGGAGGCGGCATGCCTGGAGGAAGACTCGTTTATTGGAAATGACACTGTTGATCTTCAGCCTGAGTCATTTCGCCGTGCGAGGGGAGGCTTGGACAGGCTGGCAGGTGAGCCAGAGAGGTGGGGTGACGTGTGTGTGTGCGTGTGTGTGGTGGTGTGTATATGTATGTATTGGAATGTAATGGCTTGAGCATGTGTGTTTATTTGTGCTCTGCCTGTGTGCGCGTGTGTCTCTATGTGTGTGTGTGTGTGTGTGTGTGTGTGTGTGTGTGTGTGTGTGTGTGTGTGTGTGAGTGAAGAGGGCGAGGGCGTCACCTGGGCCTCGACAGATGTGACTCCTCCTTTACCTGCCAGGCCCCATTAGATGCAGCTGTTTCTAAAAATAAATAAAAAAGAAGAGTGCAGGGCTCCCTCTCTCTCTCTCCCCTCAACTGGAGCTGGAAGGGAGGGTCTCATTTGGCAAGAACACGCTCTCTCTGTGAAGTACACGTCCGCCCGCCTTACAACCGCCCGCCCGCCCCGCACCCTCCCTCACCCCTCTGCCCCACCCCCCAGCCTCGCCCCCCTAGTCCCCTCCCACTCGACCACACAAATGAGACAACTGTATAATCAAACTAGCCCTGAGCTCAGGTGTGAGGGCTTCACACCGCCTCCTTCAGCTCACTCCTTGGTCACGTATGTCCTCCTCACACACCCGCCACTGCACACACACACGGGCACACAAAGGCATGCACACACACACACACACACACACTATCTCATTACGGCTCTGTCCTTGCAGCCCAAGGCCTGGAGGTCACAGTGAGCAGGACGGGCACAGGGGAACCGGACTGGCACGAGACTGGCACGAGACGGGTATAGAGGTGACATCTCTGAACAGAGACAGGGCAGTGACAGAGTGGGGATACGGACCCTTAGCCGGGGGGACGGCCACACCGACAATCCACCCCTGAACAGGTGTTAGTCTGAGATAAGCTTGTCTCTTTCGCCCACAGCATCTGAGGAGAGAACATCTCGAGGTGAGTCTGGACCCTCCCCGCTCCCTCCGCACACCTTCGTCTAGCCTCACAGTCTTCCTCTGACATCTCTCTGTCACCCACAGCCGCTTAATGGCCATGGCGGCGCTCGCTCCGGCTCTCCTGCGACGCGCTCGTGTTTGGGGACAAAAGACCCATCCGAGAGGTAGACGAGGGAGGTGTAATGACAGAGTTACGAGGCTAATTGACTGGTGGCAAAATTAAAAAAGACGCCAAAGGGCTCGGCGTAAGGCGATTGGAGGAGCGTGGCGAGCGGGCTCGGGAGCCCTCCGCTGGGAGGCCGCTGGGAGAAATTGAATTTGGACCCGCGCTATCTCTTCATTGGCCTGACCTAAGTGCTCACCCTCTTCTCCTCTCCCCCTCGTCTTCTTCTCACACTGTCCAACCGCAGACCCCGGCTGGAGTATGGATTGCTATTAATTAGTCCACTTTGCACCTGTCTCCGAAGCCCCACATTATTGAATCGGTGAGTTTCCTCCAGTTGTCTGGGCCACTCGAAAGCCTTTAAAGCACAGTTATAAATTTGAGTAAATAAAGGGGCAATGCACTTTACACACAAAGGGATGTCTGGCTCCAAGAGAGTGGCCTGAAAGATCTCCATTAATAAATTGGAGGGTAGAAGATGAAACGAACGACTGAGTATATATGCCTTTGCATTAAGGCGAAGGAAGGCACTTTTCTGTGGCACTCTTTGGGCTAAGCTATAACGCTACACGGGTATGTTTGATCTTACTGCCAGATCTACCTGCACACTTACAGTATCTTCATATTTCTGCCGTGGAGATATTCATGCCTAGGAATGAGCCTGGCCACAGAGCCTGGGTGATGGGTAGCCTTCACAGCGCAGACAGGCTCCACTTAGGACAACCCGGGTAATCAAAACGTTTATATTTTATTCATTTAGCGGACGCTTTCATTCAAAGCGACGTACAAATAGCGCTTGAAGAAAGTTCAGCAGAAGATCAAGGATCGGAAGGGCATACGGTAGCTAACATTTCTATACATGTTTTGCTTTGGAATATACTCATCGACTAACTGCTCTCTCAGTCTTGGCTCAGTCGTTCATTTCTTGTCTGTCGGTCCTCTGTAAGTTCTCATGGGGAAAGTGGGCTCGTTTTTTTTTAGCCATGTCCAAACGGAGGTGGCATGTGGACGGACCCATTTTATGAATGCAAATTAAAAAAATGACAAAGATCCCAAAAGTTATCAAAAACACAACTGACATCTGACAATTGCTAGTCTCAGGAAGCCTATTCATTTCAGCGGCCCGGTGTATTAAAAATTAATGGATTTTGCACAGACGCCATATGCTGTCAAGATTGATGCTACTCTCTCTGGAATAAAGTGTTGCTTTGTGTTGTAGGGGCTTCGACAGCGAGTCTCATGGCTTGGGTTTTATTTAACTCCCTCGTCTTCTCTTTGTATTTTAAACGTGCTCTGACTCGCCTCTACTCTCGCTCTCGCTCGACTCAAACACACGACTCTGCTCTCCTCACACTCTCTCCTCGCTCTACGCTCCTCTCTCTCTATCTCGCTCTCTCTCTCTCTCTCTCTTCTCCTCTCTCATTCTCCTGCTCTCTCAGAGGACCAAGGCCAGGCTGAGAAACCTACTTAGCTGAAGTCATCCTTCCTCTTCTGTTTGCAAACATATTTGCTCTAGAAACAATTAGTGCTCCTACTCTGACACCAGTGGTAGTTAGCATGTCTTTTTAATGATGCAACATTTTCATCATTTAAAGTGTGTTGTCTGGGAGAGGGGGGGAGTGAGTAAGAGAGAGAGGAGAGGAGAGAGAGAGAGCAGAAGGAAAGGACCTAGATTTAGAGAGAGAGAGAGAGAGAAAGAGAGACAAAGACGGATAGCGAGAGAGAGAGACAGAGTGAGCGAGAGACAGAGTGAGAGGGAAAGAGAGGCGAGACAGCGACAAGGCCTGAGAGAGAGAGAGAGAGAGAGAGAGAGAGAGAGAGAGAGACAGAGAGAGACATAGAGCGAGTGAGGCATGTGAGTGCTTTGAAAGAGCGGACAGCTGCATCCAACGATAAAAGATGCCTGCTAGGCCTTCGGGTGCTTTTCCAGCGCGGCGTAATGTTGCAGGCACCACATCAGAGAGTCTGCTCTGCTGATGGTCTCATTAGAGGACCTGACGCTGGCACATGCCTGCCTGGGAGGCCCTGGCATGGTGGGCACGGGATGCCAGCTACCAGCAGCGACAGCACTCGAGCCAGCCTAGTGCACATGCCCGGCATGAGCTCAAACACAGCTTCGGTCCACATGTCTAATACTGGTTCCGCAGACTAGCTACCGTGTAAATCCACAATACTGATTGCATTGTGTACGGCTAGTATTAGCTACAGTCCCCATGGTCAATACTGGCCAGTATTGTGCAGCTAGTAATACAGGCTACATAGTGCTATACCTGTATTTGTTGATAAAGAGACATCAGAGACTGTCCTTGACTTTGATCCCCCTCCACACACACACCTACATGTTGATACCAGAGGTATACATTTATGAACGCTAGCAGCTGATTGAACATGGTGAGGGAGTCAGTGGAGTAATCAAATGGGAGCAATATTTCCATTGTCACGGTTACGGGGGCCCAAATGAGAGGAAACACATCCTGCTTGTGAATGCACACATCCTGCTTGTGAATGCATTACTCACAGCTCTGAAGTTGTCACTTCTGTTTACTCCGGAGAGACTAGAGGAGCTTTACACCTCTCTGTGCCACTGTCCCCAAAACCAACAGCGAAAAACAGAAGAAAGTGATTTTTATAAAAAAAGTCTGTGATATTACCTGCTCCCAATTTCCGTCCCCCCAAATGTAAAATGCTTTTTCCCAAGTAAAGTGTGTTTTTTTTTCAACTGACAGATCTGGGCACATGTTCTGAAGGGGCAATGCCCTATCACAGAAGTCTGTAACAAAGCAATTTAATTGAACGTCCAGCAAACCTTGAGTTATTACTCAGTGGAATCCAGCATGGCTTCCTCACGGACACACACTGCCAGCAGTCTTTCATACCCTTTTTATTTTTTTGACTTTGTTAAGATTATATATATATATTTTTTTACACATCTTGTCCAGAGGCACTGGGGGATCTTTGCGGGCTTCATTTGCATGTAAAGTGGAGCGCTGCTCCTCGGCAGGGGCGTGAGATGCCTCCAGACCGCCACTCCCCCGTGGCCCGCCAGTCTGTGCCTCCCCTCCCAGGTAGCCCCTCACTCTCCCGGCTACCCGCTGCGACGGGGCATGACAGCACAGCCTGCGACAGCTTGAGGTCCTGTCAATCTCTCACCTTGCCGCCGCCCGGATCATGCTCCCCGAGACAAGGGGCGAGGAGACAAGGACAAACTCGGCCGTCCAATACACAATGAGCTCGCGAGGAGGGCCAGTCCTGGGGTGTGTGGGACGGGCCACTTCTGGTCCGTGACATACAGGTGACAGTCGGTGCCCAAAAAAAGTCCCTTGCTAACAACAGAAGTGATGGAACGTTAGTGGATACATTTGCCAAGTAAGGACCGGGTGAAACGCGCTGAATCAAGTGGCATTCACAGTAGACTCAGGCCGCGGGGTGAGGATCACTTTATACAAGTAGACTAAAGTAAGGGTGGCCTCTTTCAAAAAGTGAAATTGAAAGGACCTTTTCTTTTTCTTTTTTGACTTCAGGTAATGTTCCAAAAGCCTACGAGAGGAATGGAGGACACAGGCACTCTGTCTTATCACAGTTAATAAAGGGAGAGGCTGTTTGAGCCTGACCTTCATCTCTCCCCATATCTGCACCGCCTCCTCTCCAGCCTGGGACCGGCTAGAAGAAGAGGGGGCCCTGGCTCCTAGATTGTGTTTAGATAATGGCCATCTCCAATCATAGATAATCTGGGCCCATCTTTTCTTCACAGACAAGGCGGCAGACAAGGTCAGGGGGAAAAGATTGCGGGCTGCGGCGGGCGCGCGGAGGAGAGCGAGAGAGAGAAGCGTGGGGAGAGCGAGGGGGAGAACGAGAGGGTAGATAGGGGATGAAGAGCGAGGAGGGAGCGTAGGGTAGATAGGGCTGTGTGGGAGTCGCTTGATGGGGTATGAGCTTGAGTGAGTGATTGGGATGGGGGATTGGTTGAGAGCGAGGGGGAGATAGGGTTTGGCGAGCGCGAAGGGGGTGTTAGAGGTAGAGTGAGGAGGGGA
>CAEFZP010003791.1:0-2500 GCA_903064625.1 Mallotus villosus
GAGGGGAGGGATGGTGAGGTCGTACCACTCACCACTGTGTGAATATTGAACGTGACAACTGATGAGGAGATGCTGGGAATACCAGAGCTGGTCGGGTAATTGCATGTATGATGGATGCGTGTGCCGTGGGATTCGGTGCACATGTGTTGTGTGATTCAAGACATGTGCTTCATGATTCCATACATCTTCAGTCGATCTTTTTTGTTGTTGTCGCGGATTGAAGCATTCTCGGGTGTGAGAAAGGTGTCATATATACCGCCAATGACAGCGATTAATATCACATTTATACTGTAGGATCCATCATGTACATAGTAGAATACAGAAGCCATGACTTATAAGACATTGCCTTATTATTATTTTAATTATGTTTCACAAAGTTCAGGATCTGCACACCACTGTGGGTTTTAATAACATTTGATAAAAGATCAAGTTTACGGGGTCGTCGTAACGGACGTAGCTGTGCAAGAGTGGCCCTGGGCAGGTTGATTCTGTGTTTGGAGTTCCTCGTGATAATTGGTTGATCAACTGTGTTCACACCGGGAAGACCTCGACAGGAGAGCACGTTACCATGGCAACAGGGGGCCCTTTATTTTGTGCTTTTTATGATTGTTTTATTCTTTTTTCCCCCCTCACCTCCCCTACTTTCCCCATCATGTTATTTATTAATAATTCAAATGAGGATCAATGGTTTTCCCATCTCTGCTACCCTTTGGCATGTGATCTAGCCCGTGTCGCCAGCGGGCTGGGTAGAGCAGGGTGAGGGTGGCATCGAGCATCAAAGGCCGGAGAACGCAAGTTGGAACATCCATACTACATGATGACACCGCGGCGCTCTGTCGTGCCGTCGCAGGCGATTAGCGTGCTGCGCCGGACGGGGTCAGTCGCTTCAGCACCGCCCAGCACCATGGGCCGTTGTCACGTGTTCCTAAAACGCATGGCTACAAGTGGTCATCTAAACTCTATTGGTCTTGGCAGGTTATTAGTGTTAACAGTTTTTGGAGGGAAAAATGATAATAACCTGGTTATGATAACCGATTATCCTGGTTATCCCTCCCCAGCCCCTCCATCCCTCCCCAGCCCCCTCCATCCCTCCCCAGCCCCTCCATCCCTCCCCAGCCCCTCCATCCCTCCCCAGCCATCCATCCCTCCAGCCCCTCCATCCCTCCCCAGCCCCTCCATCCCTCCCCAGCCCCTCCATCCCTCCACGCCCCTCCATCCCTCCCAGCCCCTCCATCCCTCCCCAAGCCCCTCCATCCCTCCAGCCCCTCCATCCCTCCCCAGCCCCTCCATCCCTCCCCAGAGCCCCTCCATCCCTCCCCAGCCCCTCCATCCCTCCCCAGCCCCTCCATCCCTCCCCAGAGCCTCCATCCCTCCCCAGCCCCTCCATCCCTCCCCAGCCCCTCCATCCTCCCCCAGCCCCTCCATCCCTCCCCAGAGCCCCTCCATCCCTCCCCAGCCCCTCCACCCCTCCCCAGCCCCTCCATGCCTCCCCAGCCCCTCCATCCCTCCCCAGCCCCTCCATCCCTCCCCAGCCCCCTCCATCCCTCCCCAGAGCCCCTCCATCCCTCCAGCCCCTCCATCCCTCCCCAGCCCCTCCATCCCTCCCCAGCCCCTCCATCCCTCCCCAGCCCCTCCATCCCTCCCCAGAGCCCCTCCATCCCTCCCCAGAGTTCCGACTTCTCTGGACGAGGAACTTGCTCCACCGGTAATACGTCTGCCTTATCCTCTTCCTCCCTGCAGACCCACGGCAAAATTGGATTTCGCTCTTGTTTTCAAACGCCAGATATTATCTTTCTCCCTCCTTTTTCGTTAAGGGAGGGGGAGGGGGCGGTAACTGTGTTTAATAATTAAAAGATTTGGAAAAATGACCATTTACGCCTCTATTCAGCTGTCAGAGCGCCGTGTTTTAGTTAGTCGTCCCACGAGGCCTTCCCTTTTAATCATGTAAGGAAGTAGGCCTAGTCCTTCTCCCTAGCCATCCCCGGTAACCACAGAGATTTCCGCTCCACGCAGATAAAAGGCGACCTGTCAGAGATGGAAAACTGCCGATAAAACAAAAAAAGAAAGGTTTCTCCATAGAGCGGTTTAATTATAATAGGAGCGTAACTACGCGCGAACATACTTCATTTCATCTTAGCATCTTAATATGTCTTCTGACAATTTACTTATTACAATTCACGGGTATTAAGTGAATGTATTTTTTATCTCGCCGTCGGAGAAAAACCAATCAATATTGTTCCGTAACAGACCTGTCGTCGATGGCAGCAAGCTAAAAGCTTTGTTACGGAACAAAACAAACGGTTTTCACCATGACAAAAGTGCGCTGTAAGTACTCTAACGTTCAGAGGTGACTATTGTGTGAGTGCTTTATTCTGTATTTGTCACATCGCCTGTTAGCTAAGCTAAGATGTGGTTACTTTGCGATGTGGCCAGTAAATAAAAAAAACTGTTCCTTGCACGTCGAATCCTTGATCTTCCACTAGCTGTTTTCCATGTGCAC
>CAEFZP010003791.1:7500-12500 GCA_903064625.1 Mallotus villosus
GTGTTTGGTTTTCAAGGCCTATCGGAAATAGATTTCATTTCGCTTTGAGAAAGTAGTACACCAGACGCTCAACGATCAGAAGTGCCATGGTCCTGACAGAGGTCAGAGTTGAGGCCTGTACTACTTGCCAGGGTTGGAAACACGTCCACAGTCCTGAACAGTTGGGTCACGGCAACCCCCTTTGTGTGCTGCTGACGAGGTTCCACAAGCCAAGTTGGCATTGACGACTGTCCGTCAGCACAGGTTTTAATCAGCTTCGTGAAGGCGACAAAAAAAGTATTTCTGTGCTTTGTTTGGAACGTTTAATGTTCCGAATCTGGTGTTCTCTAGGTAACCCATGAGGCACGTCACATCGTGGGGCACGGAGCTGGTGTTGAGACAGACTGCTGTGCTCTCGGAATGCGCCGGAACACGTCTCTTCACAGCTGGCACCGCTGCTCCTCCCGGCTGGAGAGGCTAGCCGACGCGAACGACAGGACTGATCCATGTCTTTTATACTGACACGAACGAGCACGTCAACGGAGGTATTTACATGACACTTGGCCTACATCCTGCCTCGCAAAAAACACATGTGGGAGCAAGAGAAAGAACAAAGAAGCTATTTGTTGAATGCTTACAACCACGCTTGACAGTTCCAGAAGGAATGTTAAAAAAAATCTAATTTAAGGTTTATTTTTAATTACGTTTTTTATGCTTGGCACCAAAATAGAGATTCCTTCCTCAAACTCAGATTCCAAAAGCCAATTATTGACAAATATTTCAGGAGTGTGTCGTCAACAATTTCAGTAACGACTGTTGAGATCACGTAGGAGTTTCAGAGTTAAATGCAGGTGTGCATGACGTCATCGAGCCTGTCACAAACGACCCTCTCTTCACAGTCTCCTCAAAACCAATTAGTGAAAGGACTGTGTGTCAGGGGTGTCATTTTGGGTTGACACATGTGTGTGTGAACTCGGATACTTACAAAACAACGAGCTCACAGGGCCTTCAGACACTCGAAGTGAGACTTATCACAATGGAAACATCTGAGATTTTGAGGAGATATAAAGAAATCGAGGGTTGAGAAAAAAAAATACATATATTTTTTTTAATGAGCACTCGGCTATTGTTACCAGTGACACTTACACTGCACACCTCACCTCATTTACAGAAATCCTCCTTTCACTTCCTATCATCTATGATGTTTCAGATGTTACATCTGTCATCCGGTCTGTATTACGCCTCTGGTTTCAGGTCGTCTCCTGTGAACACGTCTCCATCTGGTCGTGGCACATAATCAATGTGTGCACTTCTGCTCATCTGTGAGTGTGGAGGCAGAACTACCCACGCGTTCAATCAATACACATGAAGATGTGATGACGAATCAAACAGGTGAGCTCTCAGAGAGCTGTCTGTCATGCTGCTGAAAGATCCTATTCTGTGGTGTGTTTGTGTGTATGTGCATGTGTAGGTGTGTGAGTGTGTGTGTGTGTGAGAGAGAGAGAGAGAGAGAGATGTATGTGTATCTCACACATACATCTCTCTCTCTCTCTGGGGATGTTGGTGTCAGTGAAATATGTTCTTAGAGGTGGCCCACCAGGTTAAGAGTTGAATGATTCTGTGTTTTGATATCATTTCTGTAACAATCATCCAACACCTTGTTCGGAAGTTTAAGGGCAGTGTTTTTACAAAGCCGACGGTAATATAACATTGGCCCTTCAGAATCCACAGAACCATTCACCTGTGAGTAGAACACCAGATTTGATTGTTTTGTTAGAGCTTTAGTTTTTTACACCAAAGATTCTTTTAGGGTCTAATATCTCTGTTTAGCTGTGACCAGCAAACATTGCCTCCAGCCTTTGGTGCATGTGGGTCACAGCTATTGTGAATTCACAAAACCTTTTTCCCCTTTGCAAAAATAACACCACGTTACAATCAAAATCACCATAGAACAAACCAATGTGCAATAATTCTTTACGCTGTCCATGGTTCTGAACTTGGGAACCTAAGGGCATCTATCCATGGTGCTGAACTTGGGAAGCCTGCTTGGGGAATTAATGGGATAGCTGTCCAGGGTGCTGAACTTTGAGAGGTCTGCATGGGGAAGACAGGGGAAACTGTCCATGGTGCTGAACTGCAGACATTACGGGCAGCTGTCCATGGTGCTTAGAGGGGAAAGTTTCAGATCGCTGTCCATGGTGCTGCAGTAGTTCAACGCAAACAGCTATTAACAAAAACATCCATCATTAAAAACATCCATAGACCAAATCCCTCCATCGACAAACGCTCTGTCAGACCAACCAGGCTATGATGCCACCAGCCTAGGCTGGGCCAGGTGGAGCCCTCCCCTCTCAGTCAGACCCACCAGGCTATGATGCCGCCAGCCTAGGCTGGGCCAGTTGGAGCCCTTACCTCTCAGTCAGACCCACCAGGCTATGATGCCACCAGCCTAGGCTGGGCCAGGTGGAGCTCTCTCCTCTCAGTGTTACCAAAGACGTGGATCTAGGCCCGAGGACAGATCTGACTGAGCATGCTCAGTTTCAGGGAGGGATGAGATGTCTGGCGGCCTGACACTGACACCAGGATTCAGTTGATCCCACTGGGGACGGCTCAGAGCCTGGAGCTGTGGAGGGATGGAGGGACACTGCTCTGGGACAACCCTGATTGGGCACTGTGTTTTCACCTTCTGAAAGCACCTATGTTTCTATGTCTTTCTATCGCTCTGTTTGTCTGTGTCTCCCTTTCTTTCTCCATCTCTCTCTGAATATCTCTCACCCCTTTCAGCAGCCCCTTCTATGTACTGAAGCTTTTAAGTATCAAGTCTTTGTAAAGCCTGTAGCCCATCTCCCCACATGTCCCCATATCTATTGTTATTTTACAGTACGCCTCTCTATCTCTGGTTCTCTGACATCTCCATATCTCTAGTTCTTCTTTGTCTGTACATTCCAGCCCAGCCAAGGCTGAACACAGCCCCCCCCTGCATGTATCTCATTCCTGCTTCGGGTTATTCAGTAATGTCCAGAATAAATTAGAAGGCCTTTCGCCGATACCTTCCACTCCTCGCGTGAAGTTGCTGGGTGCCATGGAAACAGAGCTGTTGAGACGCACATTGTGTTTCTCCGGCGACCTGTTCCTGGGCTGCAGCCAGCGCCTGTCCCTCGATGGCGTATCCTTGGCTCCCTGTGTCTGTGGCAGCGAACAGCTCCAGGGCTCCATGCACGCGAGCTGTAATTCATTTAGCCATCTTCTGATTAGCCTGAGAACTCAGGATGCCGTCGTTCTGCCTCCCAGTTCCTCGAGTCGATGCCCTCTGCGCGGCTGTTTCTCTATTTCGCTCTCTCGCTCTCTCTCTCTCGCTCTTTCTTTCGCCTTTTATCTCTCGCACATTTTCTCTTTTTATCTCCCTCTCCTTTTCTCTCTTTCTCTTTCTCTCGTTTTCTTCCTCTCCAGCCCTCCGTCTGTCCACCCCCCCCCCTTTCTCTTTCTCTCTCTCTCTCTTTATGCCAAACAATTTGAGCACAATTATATAAATACTATGAGTTATTAGACCTATTGAGCTACTCTATCATAAATATCCTTTTGATTACACGATTCTAACTGCATTAACCATAAATCATGAAAAAAATAAGTTTTACTGCCTCATTTTAAATTCCATTAATAAGTAAATAAGTAATTACTTCAGGAACAAGCTTAATCCATTTCCCCACCTCTTGCTAATATATTCCCATTTGAGATATGAACCTATAGGCTTTAAATCAATCTGAGTGGAGGTCCACATTTTTTGGTTACATATGCATATTTTTAAGATTTGTTAGCGGTTGGGTGGGCAGGTTATTTTATCATGTTGTTGACACCTGCGCTGAATAGACAATCAGCCTAATGGACACGCGTGGAAAGTATTTCATCAGGTAGGCCTAAAGGGGTTTCTGCGAAATTAGGTCAAGCGCAGGCCGGATGAATACCCACTCACATCCTAGCCCTTTCTGCTAATACCTGCGTCATTCAGACGCTGTTCTTTCAGATATCTATATTTTCTTCTCCATTCATTTCTGTTTATGCGTCGGTACAGTATGTTCAGCCGCCGGCGCAGTGACTCATCCAGCACTCCAAGTATCGGAAACCACAGCTCACCGTTCTCAGAACCAACACGGTCACGGTCGCCTTTTTCTGAACTGTGTTTTCGTTCTTTTCTTAGCGTGATCTCACACAACCGTCCAGAAGCATGACATATCACAACCTCGACGGTGCCACGCGCTAAGCTACCGTGTAAGTGAGAGAAGAAAGAGCGTCTGCCAACGCTGCAGTTAAAAGATGTATGCATCGTATAATGCCAGTCTGGATTTCTTCGTGTGCGATTCAGTCACTCCAAATTCCTGTCAAAAGTGGCGCCTTGGAGAGAGTCAGCTGTCTCTGCACCCCCCTAACCCGCCCCCTCCACCCCCTCCGCCCCCTCCGCCCCCCTCGCACCACGCAAACATCCTGACATGCTGCCGTCAAGCTTAACAAATTGACAGAGATTTGTAAACAACATAGCCTGTCGCATCTCACCAGCGCACCGGCTCATGTCTGAATAATACATTTTGGACCACACGCAAAACACTCCCTCTCTTTCCCTATTTCTTCTCTTTTTTTTGGGCCATTCCCAAAGCAATTTTACACTTCACAGTCCAATTCCGTAGTCGTGGAAAGCATCAGAAGCATACCGTAACATCAATAGAAAGGCACGTATAATAGGCTTGGTTGCAGTCAGAGTTGTTTATGCCAATATGGGCCCTGCTGCACTGTCTGAGGCCAGGGATACTGGAGAGACTTTTAATCAGAGGGGAGGGAGGGAGGGAGGGAGGGAGGGAGGGAGGGAGGGAGGGAGGGAGGGAGGGAGGGAGGGGAGGGAGGGAGGGAGGGAGGGAGGGAGGGAGGGAGGGAGGGAGGGAGGGAGGGAGGGAGGGAGGGAGGGAGGGAGGGGGAGTGAGAGGGGAAAGGGGGGGGGGACAGGGACACAGGAGGGGAGGGAGGAAAGAAGG
>CAEFZP010003791.1:17500-32494 GCA_903064625.1 Mallotus villosus
GGGGGAATGGACGGGGAGGGGGGGGTGTATGTGTGTGTGGGGGAGTTCTATCGCCTGGCTTCTTCACTTATTCATCCACGGGTCCTTATTGAATCGCGGCTCTCGGCTGTCGTCGGTGTCATTGGGCGGACGCTCCACTCAAACCCTCTGTAATGTGTTTATATATAAGCAGGGAAGCTGGCTATTACAGCGCAGCAATAGCTCCTTTTGTTACTCTGAGATGACGGCGCTCTGATTCCCTCTCAGGAAAACATGCTGCCATTACTGGCCTGTCAAAGAAACAGGCCTGTACCGGCCCGGGAAGCCTGGGCCCAGGTCTGAGCGAGATGGGCTGTTGTTTTTCTTTTACAGTAATGCGGGGAAAGTCAGCTTCCACTCCATCAAACCTTTATACAAGTGCTGGTGCAAAGCTGGCCTCAAGCTCCAACATGAAGCGAGCGTTGTAAAAGCGTTTTTTTACGTATCTCTGAGATGTGTGGCTGGACTTTTCTTTTTTCAAGGATATGAACGTTTTTTAATTATTTTTTCATTAAACATTTTACTTTTCTTGGTTTCTTTATGACCAGGTTCTGGATGCTGGTGGAGTTGGCACTCTGGGTTGTCAGGACATTGGTAACAAGAAAACAGAAAGCCTTTGTGGGTGTGGGTGTGTTTCCTCTTACCAACACCACCCACCCTGATTGATATACTCCCTCCTGTTACTAGATCTGTGTAATTTAACTCATTAAGGCCCAACTACACTTATCACGCCTTAATCATGATGTCTCCATTTCAGTGTTTGTACCAGCAGGGTGTTTCAGCCATTCAAGAGAGCAGCATGCGGCTGTTATTACTGAAGCTCATCTCCCATAGGGAGGTGAGTTACAGCTAATTAATAGATGTCTCTAATTAAGATGTTCGAGGGATGAGAGAGAAGGTTGGATGTGTTAGTTTACAATCTAAAGGTGGTTAGAACATATGAGCGTATGTATGCATGCATGTATGTATGTATGTATGGATAGATGGATATATGGATGGATGGGTGAAAGATGGATGGATGGACAGATGGACAGATGGACAGATGGACAGATGGACAGATGGATAGATGGATAGATGGATAGATGGATAGATGGATAGATGGATAGATGGATAGATGGATAGATGGATGGATGTGATGGTTATTTAGCTAGCGGAGAAGGCACGTTACTGTGCTAATTAGATAGACGTGAGCGGCTAATGGAACACTGAAACCCCAATGACAGCCCAGGAACGGAGGTAGAGGAACAGGAGAGAGCGCGCAGGGCAGGGGGGGGAGCGTGTCGTGACATAGCATGTTTGCATCTTCCTGACTGAACTTCTGCTAAGCTTAATTTGTCCTCAGGCTGTTATGCAGTGTCTGGTGGTGATGACAAGTTTCTAGACTGTGTTCTACTCTGTGACATAAAGACTTGTGTCAACCTTAAACATGATAAAAGACCACAACCCCGTTCTCATCCGAGGCAATAATAGCTGGTTTGGTAGCTTTTTCAGGCCATTTATTTTTTGACGTTGTAAAAGCGGTGGAAGCCATTATTTACTGGTAGCAGGGTGTTGATTGAGCTCTCTCTGCTCCTCTTTGTGTCAGCATGCATGCTCACTCTCAGGCAGGCACACAATCTAGCACGCACACACACGCACAGGGACACACACTCATGCTGGCATACACACACACATACATGCACAGTGACAAACAGAGACGCTGGCATACACACACACACATGCACAGTAACACACGCTCACGCAGGCATACACACACACACATGCACAGTAACACACGCTCACGCAGGCATACACACACACATGCACAGTAACACACGCTCACGCAGGCATACACACACACACATGCACAGTAACACACGCTCACGCAGGCATACACACACACACATGCACAGTAACACACGCTCACGCAGGCATACACACACACACATGCACAGTAACACACACTCACGCTGGCATACTCACACACACACACACACACATGCACAGTGACACACACACACACCACACACACATGCACAGTAACACACACTCACGCTGGCATACTCACACACACACACACACATGCACAGTGACACACACTCACGCTGGCATACACACACACACATGCACAGTGACACACGCTCACGCTGGCATACACACACACACACACATGCACAGTGACAAACAGACACGCTGGCATACTCACACACACACACACACATGCACACACACACACACACACACACATGCACAGTGACACACACACACACACACCACACACACATGCACAGTGACACACGCTCACGCTGGCATACACACACACACACACATGCACAGTGACAAACAGACACGCTGGCATACTCACACACACACACACACACACACACACACCACACACCACACACACATGCACAGTGACACACACTCACGCTGGCATATACTCACACACACACACATGCACAGTAACACTATACACTCACACACACAAGAACATACACAGTCAAGCACACACACACACAGCTCTTTCCTTTGGTTCCAGATCCAAGCTCTTCTGAGGTATGTAGGATATGCTGTGTCTGTAACTCTCTCATTAATAAGCCATGAGGATTTTCCCGCATGCACAACAGAGAGCAGCAACGATGCCCCAGATGCAGCGGGAGGGGGGGGGAGCAGGGAGGGGGGTGTTGAACAGGCTTTCTAGGGATAGCCCATCTTCCATTCGTGCAGACACACTGACATAGCAGGGTCTGCCCCACACAGCGAGGTCTGTGCATGAGCTGGGCTGAGGCCAGTGTGTGTGTGTGTGTGTGTCCGTGTGAAAACACCCTCAAACCCATCCCACAGAGCGTTTAGGAAGAGAAGACAGAACGCTCCGTCCGTTCATGTCTGGCTGCTGCAGACGGATTCTCCTGTCGGAAGAGGCTGTCACTCCTGTGAGGGACGGAGAGCCACTGCAGGCACTGCCTCAGTCTGACGGAACACACACAGAGGGGGAGAGGTGGAGAGGGAGAGAGGGGAGAGAGAGAGGGAGGAGGAAATAGAGAGAAATAAAGAAAGTAAGGGATTGAGAGAGTAGGAGAGAGTCAGAGAGAAAGTGAGAAGAGATAAAAAGAGATTAAGAGAGAGAGGAGAGAGGGAGAGAGGGAGGGAGGGAGGGATGGAGAGAGGGAGGGAGGGAGGGAGGGAGGGAGGGAGGGAGGGAGGGAGGGAGGGAGGGAGGGAGGGAGGGAGGGAGGGAGGGAGGGAGGGGAGGGAGGGAGGGAGGGAGGGAGGAAGAGCGCATTAGTCTGCATACAAGATCCCGAGTCTGCCTGGAAGCATAGACCAGAGGCGTAGACATGTTACGTAACATTGTTAACATTCAGGGCTCAGCCCAAACCTAACATCAGACTATGAGTATGTTCAATATCACCTAGGGACATAATCAGAGAATGTGAGTGCGCACAAGCAAAATCATTTCCATTGATTTGAGCGCCAAAAATATAGTCTTTTGAGCTTTATGTAATATACACACTACTTTCAACAGGCAATTTCATGCCTTTCATAACGTTTTTTATAAGCTACATTCTTATCTTTACTCCTCTTTTAGGGTAAGCGACACCCCTGGTAGAGACAGAAAGACAGGAGGAGACAGGAAGTAGAAACAGGAGGAGACAGGAAGTAGAAACAGGATGAAGAAACAGGAAGTAGCGACAAGATGACCACCTCTGCATTATCCCCTCTGCTCTGTCACATGGTAGTGACAGTGTCTGAGGCCATGTGTGGGCTGTTAACACTCGCTGAACATCACTGATCATTGACAAGCACTTCCACATACTGACCTCACACCCCAGTGCATTATGGATCATTGGTTCCATTGATGTAGCAGCAGTGGTAGTAGGCACTTTATTGATCTCCAAGGAGACATTTTAGCATTGCAGCAGGCAAGCAACGGGAATAGGACATAAAAGTAAAAACGATTACCAATACAAAATACATAATATGCAAATACAACAGGAGTGCAGGTGGGTGTGAGGGTTCGTTGGTTCACCCTGGTGGGTGTGTAAGGGGTTCGTTGGTTCATCCTGGTGGGTGTAAGGGGTTCGTTGGTTCATCCTGGTGGGTGTAAGGGGTTCGTTGGTTCATCCTGGTGGGGGTGAGACAGCGTGTTTGGTTTGAGACCATTGCTGTGATTGATGGCCTGCACTGTCTATCTGACTTGAGTACCGTGCGTGGTAGTAGGGCTTTAACTTAAAAGACAAGAGGTATTGATGTTTAGTTAGAATTCAACCACAGGGTTCTGACTCAAAGAAAAAAGGCTTTGGTTTAGTTTGACTTTGATGCAGCCTCCCCTCCGAGTGCAGGTTGGACAGACACGGCTTCAGATGGGGAGAAACGCAGAAATGAGCTCATGCATGGGCACACACCATCGCTCAATGTTTTTACGCGTGCGGTCTACGGAAAGCCTGGAACAGGTGTCGAACAAGCGGTTTTCAAACACGCGCTGGAAGCCTGCAAACGCCTTTGATGGATCGTCTCTGTTCTCCTGTCTTCCTCTCTTCTCCAGCTTGGCGTCCGTTCCTCTTCCCGTCCTTCTCACCTTCTCATGCCTCCGTCTTTCCTTCTCTTTCGGACTCTGTCCCTCCCTCTCCCTCCTTGCTCTTTCTCCCCCTGCTCTGCCCTCTCTCTCTCTGTCACTCACCGCTCTCTCTCCGCTCCTCTCTCTCTCGGCACGCTCTCTCTCCCTTTCTCACACCTCTCCTCCCTCATCATCCCCCCCTTCATCCCTCTCCTCTCGGCTGTAGCCGGGGCTCTAACGAGTCCTGCCTGACGAGCCAGGTGTGTGTTTCCACGGAAGTGCGGAGGATGGAGGGATCCAGGTGTGTTCAGTGGACCCATTGATGATCCGTCGCTGAAAGCCGGTGGTAATCTCCAGAAGGCCTGCCAGCCCCAGATCAAGGAGCTGTGATGATGACTGCTGTGATGTGTGACGCTCAACAGTGAGCTGGTTTCCTGCTTGGGAGAAGGTAGGACAGGGAGCCAAACCAACAAGGAGAGAGAGAGAGACAATTATAGAGAAAGAAGAATATATATATATATATTATATATATATATGCTGTATGTTTATTTAAACATAGAGAGAGAGAGAGTTAAATGGTCCACACATTCAAGGACAGTATGGCTTTCTTCCATTGTCTCTGTATCCTTTGTGTTCAGTGTTGTGGTTGGTCTCAGGCAGGTATGTGGGAAGATAGATCCTTCATCAGCTGCTTTCAACTCTCCTGAGAGCTCACGACAGGCTGGTGTGTGTGTGTACGGGTGTGTGTGTGTGTCTGTGTGTGTGTGTGTGTGTGTGTGTGTGCATTCTCCGTGACCCTGAGGTCTCCCTGGTGACCAGACCCAAGGCAGGATGCTTAGAGGCGCAGTTAGGTGAGACCGAGTCGTCCGTCCGTCCCCCATGAGTAACCACGCTTTTCACAGAGCACCAATCAAATCCCTTTCCTGGTAGTTGATCTCTGCTCACAGAGAGCAGCTAATTAAACCCACACGACGCAGTCTTCACGTCTTGAACTCTGAGTCTTGTTATGTAGGGATTAACCAAGATAACAGCCTTCCAAGATACATAGGGCACCGGTGACCTAAATTACTGAACACAATTTCCTTAATCTATAGGATGCAGCAAGGTTTGCTCAAGGGTCTATATATACATCGACTGAATATGTATTTTCGTACATAACCCACTTACAGTCATGACAGATATTATGCAGTAGACAAAGGAGGACTCCTGAATCCTGAAAGAGTACCTGGAAGTGGTCGCCATGGAGATGGTGCTGTGTTTCCAGTAAGCACCCTGGTATTGACACATGAAGAAGGAGACACATTACCCAGGAGCCTTTGCTTATGTCACGGAATTAAAGAGTTCATGGACTCTTGGGCGAGTTCTCGACAACTAGATACATTAACTGTGGATGGAAGGATTAGCTGAAGTTGGCCTGATAGCGGATTTATGTCAATGTTTTGGCTCTACCACCGAGCCATCCACAAAATCCTTACTTTGAAGCGATGATGCTCGTGTTTCAACCTTGATATGTTCAACCTGGGAAGGATCTGGAAGGAAAAGACACCTCATCTCTCCCTGCCTGATTTTATGCTGGAATACCCCAGTAGAACTTTTTTACCGTGTGCAACTTTCCGACTGTATCCTCATCGATATGTGAAAAGAAAGGATGCTTTGGTGCTAAACCCCATAGTTGTGGTTTAATTTAAAACATAGAGAGGCCAGCCCTTTGCGTTGCCCAGGAAGGCTTGCAGACTAAAACATAGTCTGAATCAGTCAGCCTTGGCTCTCTATGCATGAAACATTAAATGAGGGTAACATTTAGGTCAGGTTGATCCCTCAGATGACCATGTGTGTTCCACTCCGGGATTAACCATGTGTGTTCCACGGGCGCACGAAACTATCTCTCATGCTCTCTCTCTCTCTCTCTCTCTTTCTCTCTCTCTCTCTCTCTTTCTCTCTCTCTCTCTCTCTCTCTCTAGCTTGCTCACTCTCTCAGTCTACCTCTTTTGTCTTTCTGTCTCTTTCTTTCACTCTCCCCCCCCTCTTCGTCTCTCTCTCTTTCTGTCTCTTTCTCTCCATCCCTGAGTGCACCAGCCAGTCTGGCACAAGAGAACAGGATGTGTGCAGCTCAGTGGTAGCAGATGTGACTGCAGTTCAAGAGGTCACAGGCTACTGGTACCAGACAGCTTACTAACCCAGCAGTATTTCAGCTCACAAGACCACATCCGTCCAGGTTACAAGATCTCATCCCCCCCCAGAGGGTTCAAGATCTAATCCCCTAGAGGTCACATGATCATATCCCTCCAGAGGTGACATGATCATATCCTTCCAGAGGTCACATGATCATATCCTTCCAGAGGTGACATGATCATATCCTTCCAGAGGTCACATGATCATATCCCTCCAGAGGTCACATGATCATATCCCTCCAGAGGTGACATGATCATATCCCTCCAGAGGTCACATGATCATATCCCTCCAGAGGTCACATGATCATATCTCCCCAGAGGTGACATGATCATATCCCTCCAGAGGTCACATGATCATATCCCTCCAGAGATGACATGATCATATCCCTCCAGAGGTGACATGATCATATCCCTCCAGAGGTCACATGATCATATCCTCCAGAGGTCACATGATCATATCCCTCCAGAGGTCACATGATCATATCCCTCCAGAGGTCACATGATCATATCCCTCCAGAGGTCACATGATCATATCCCTCCAGAGGTCACATGATCATATCCCTCCAGAGGTCACATGATCATATCCCTCCAAAGGTCACATGATCATATCCCTCCAGAGGTCACATGATCATATCCCTCCAGAGGTCACATGATCATATCCCTCCAGAGGTGACATGATCATATCCCTCCAGAGGTGACATGATCATATCCCTCCAGAGACTGATCATTCCCCCAGAGGTGATCATATCCCTCCAGAGGTCACATGATCATATCCCTCCAGAGGTCACATGATCATATCCCTCCAGAGGTCACATGATCATATCCCTCCAGAGGTCACATGATCATATCCCTCCAGAGGTCACATGATCATATCCCTCCAGAGGTCACATGATCATATCCCTCCAAAGGTGACATGATCATATCCCTCCAGAGGTGACATGATCATATCCCTCCAGAGGTGACATGATCATATCCCTCCAGAGGTGACATGATCATATCCCTCCAGAGGTCACATGATCATATCCCTCCAGAGGTGACATGATCATATCCCTCCAGAGGTCACATGATCATATCCCCTCCCTCCAGAGGTGACATGATCATATCCCTCCAGAGGTCACATGATCATATCCCTCCAGAGGTGACATGATCATATCCCTCCAAAGGTGACATGATCATATCCCTCCAGAGGTGACATGATCATATCCCTCCAGAGGTCACATGATCATATCCCTCCAGAGGTCACATGATCATATCCCTCCAGAGGTCACATGATCATATCCCTCCAGAGGTGACATGATCATATCCCTCCAGAGGTGACATGATAATATCCCTCCAGAGGTGACATGATCATATCCCTCCAGAGGTCACATGATCATATCCCTCCAGAGGTCACATGATCATATCCCTCCAGAGGTGACAAGATCTCGTCCCTCAGAGGTGGAGAGCTCGAGGGCCACAGCTTCCATGATCTTTACAGGATTCTGGAACCTTCCACCAGAATCTCTTTTCCTGACTGCAGTTCTTAGCTTCCGGCAAGAGTTTCCCTGACTGAAAGTGTGTTATGGTTTTCTTGGTGTAATAGGGACCTCTGTGGTAGGGTGACACAGACAGACAGACAGGGTCATGGACTTGTCGATACTTGATTGTTTGTACTTGGTATATCCTAGAGGTATACAGTATTATCATCCTTTGGCTCAAGGACATAACACAGTCGTGTCTCAAAGAAAAGCTGTGCACTTGTGCCTATACTATGGCGTGAATTCCATTCAGATGATTGTACAAAAACTGTTTTTTGCACATGATTGCACATTATTGAACGCTCAACACATCACAAAATAACTGTGAAAACGATGTGGAAAGAATCCCAATAGACCAACAACTCCCAAGCAGCAGTATGGGGATCACGAGCACTTCATAAAGATGAAAAATCCGCTCAGATGCGTCAATTGTTCCGAGCCTGGAGCGTCGTATCTTGGTCGTCTCTTCAGTTCAGTCTGCAGCAGTGTCTGGCTGGAACTCATAACTGGATTGTAAACTCGAATTGTTCTATTTGTAAGGCACCCACTATAAAAGATACAAACTTACAGGTTGAGAGTAACACTCGAGAGCTGTGGGTGGTAATTCCACAAGCACATCATTTTTTTACGAGTGTTTTCAACCGCCCAGCGGAGAGTTCGGGTCGGAGGGGTCAAACTGCAGTCAACGAGATATTCCTCCCAGCGTGAGATCCCTTGGTGCTGTTCTCCCACAGAGAAAGACTTAACGATATAAATTAGCATGCTGTGGACATTGATAGTCGGATAAACATGCTTGGAAAATGCTCTCCTTTTCACCTTTTCTTTCTCTTTCTCTCTCTCTCTTTCTCTCCCTCTTTCTTCCTCTCCCTCTATCCCCCGCTCTATTTTTCTCTCTCCCTCTCTCCCCCCCCTCTCTCTCTCCCCTCTCCTCTCTCCCTCCCCTCTCTCCTTTCCCGCGTTCTTTTGTCTCTCGCTCATTCTGTTTGTGAAAGACACATTTTTTCTGATACCAATTAGATCCACAATTCGACAGATGGCAATTTCCAAGGAGGCTTTCGGAAGACACAAAGCCAATTGTCAACGAGGAGTTAATATCTTCTCTTTGCAATTAAGAGACATGGAGGGAACAGAGAGTCAGAAAGCCTTGAGTGGCTGGGAGGCACCACACACACACACAGGCACCGCGACAGACGGAGGAGAAACTAGAAAAAAAACAAATCACTTCACAGGGAATTGTTTCTAGTTGAGAAGCCCAACGGGATATCACATCACATACGGCTGTGCGTCAGGAATCATATAATAAGAATGGGCGAAATTACATCGGTCGAGGTTATTGACTGTGAATAATTGAATATGTGTCGATCCGCTAGCGGGGGGTGGGGGGAATGAACGAGAGGTGGGCTTATTGTTCTGAAGGGAGCCTTGGCATCGTAGGGTCTTGGCGGTGTGCCGTCAATAACACGAGGCCTGTGCCAAAGCTTCCGAAAAACTTCGACCATGAGGAGTTTTCCGTGGGCCAGGACACAATGGAGTTACAGGCAGATGGAAATTGAATCATTCAGATTTGGTTTTTCCTGAGATACGGTGAAGAGGGTTTATTGGCTATCGACAAGGTTGTTTATTTGATGTGAGGGGAGGATGACGAGCGGAGGTTGGACGCTGCGCTTAGCTGGAGAGGAGACGGCATGTACTCGTCTCATATGTATTCATCACCCGTTCATCTGTCAGCTACTAACTAACTCTCTGTCTCTCTCTCTCTCTGTCTCTCTCTCTTTTTCTCTGAGTCTCTCTCTCCCTCTCTCCTCTCTCTCTACTTCTGACTTTCTCACTCTCCCTCTCAGATTCAAACGAACAGTCATCGCTCATGTAACGACGACAAGACTCACTTCACGATCCACATCGTAATCCTCGTCTGGCAGACCCAGTGATACATCTCGGGCCAAGAAAACGGCCAAACAAGAACACGCGGTCCCCCATGGGCGTGCAGACGATCCGTATAGAACCTCAGGACTGAGAGATACCAATCGATGTGAATCGATCGGTGCCTTTTAGTTCACTCCCGGGTGAGACCAGACAATCGCCCCCCCCCCAAAAAAAGACTCCATCCAGACCGCTCCCAGACAGAGACCAGCCGCTGCATGAGAATCACCCCCGACTCCTCTACCTGCCTGTCAGAGCCAATCAGGAGCTGAGCTGAGGCAGGGCCGTGGGAGCGGGAGACAGACTCCTGCCTTGAGGGCTTATCATTAATTCACTCCCCTCGCGCTCACTCGTTCCCTCGTTCTCCTACCTTTCCTCCTTCTTCGGGAGAGGGAGCAGAGGATATTCGATGGGAGCTAGCAGGGGCAAGGTAAGACTGGGCTCTGGGGGAACTACCCAGGTGGAGAGTTTGGTGGACCTTTTAAGAAATATGCCGAAGTCTCGAAAACACAGCTGAAAAATACATGGGGGTTGGAAGGTTAGATATGCGTCCTGGGTGGATGCTAACTTACTGAGTTCATCATTAGACGGTTTCTGTCTTCGCTGTGATCAGTGGTTCGTTGGGTTTACTGATCTGCTCGTCTGGTCTGAGGTGGGAGGTGAACTTTCGTCTCTCAGAGCAAGTCGGAGCAAGTTTGAAGAGGCATCCTTCCGGAGGGCTGCTGAGCCCCTGCCTCAGTCCCCTGCCTCAGTCCCCCGCCTCAGCCCCGTGCCTGCAATTCAGAACCTCCTTCTCGTCCTGTTCAAACGCACCTGGAGGTGCACTCTCCCACCATCCATCATGGTGTGCAAAGCAGACCCACGGGCCTACACACACACACATTCTCTCCAAACAAACACACTCCTGCACAGCACAGCCGCGACACGGCACACACACTCCATCACACGGTGCCAGCAGACGGTCGGGAGGAGGGAGGGAGGGAGGGAGGGAGGAGGAGGAGGGGGAGAACGGGAGAGGCTCTCTGTGAACATCCCACCAGTGGGAGGACAACAACATGTAATATGAATGAAACTCCGGAGGATGGCCTCCTTGGTCGCCGTGGGGACGGCGGGTCTAGAGTCCCAGGATTTCCCAGCTAATGGGTTATCTGAGGACTGACACAACAGCCTGCCCAGAAACAGCCCCATCGTCCCACGTCAAGGGACAGCACCGAGGATCTGGCATCCACCAGTTTCACGTTTCTCGTCAATTCAAGAGAGAGAGAGAGAGAGAGAGACAGAGAGACAGAGAGACAGAGAGAGACAAGAGAGACAGAGAGAGACAGAGAGCAGAGAGAAAGAGAGAGAGAGAAGAGAGAAAGAGAGAGAGAGATAGAGATAGAGAGAAGAGAGGGTTGGAGAGAGAGACAGAGAGAGAGAACACTCCCTTTTCTCTCTCTCTCTCTGTCTCGGGGAGGGAGAGACGATGGATGTCTCTGGTGTCAGTCTGACTGATGGGCAGCTCTTAGTCTGCTCACTGGGGAGGCGCTCACAGCTGCCACTGATTGACTGAGAGAGCGAGGAGATATTGCGGGCTAGAGCAGATAGAGTCGGAGCCGCGAGAATAGAGAGAGATAGAGAGTATAGATGCTCGAAGCGAGAGCTAGCGCTCTCGCTCAGCTCTGTCGCGCTCTCTACGCGCTCTCCTCCTCTCTCGCTGCGCTCTCGCTCGCACCTTTCTCTTACTCTCTCATCTCATTTCCTCTCCTTCTCTCGTGTTTTGTATACTCGCGCTCTCACCCATCTTCTCCCCTTTTCCCTCTCTACTCTTCATGCTCGTCTCTTCGACCGTATGTGCTGTCTTGGGATAGACAGGTGGTTCTATTGAGAGATTGCGCCCTGACGTGTGTGTTTTGTCGCCCTCTGCACAGTGTCTTTTGTCTTTCTCTTTGTGGCATACCGAAGGGAAATCTTTAACACACCTTGTGACTCGAATAATTGCGTTTTTTCCTCTTTCTTTACTTCTTTCCCTCTCAGAGAGACGACCAGAGAGTATACACCCCTCCCTTAAGCCTTTCTATCCCCCGCCCCCCATCCCCCCCCCCGTATTCCATTCTGAAACCCGGACGCAAGTGTGTCGCCGGCGTTCTCCATTTGAGCCCGACAGTCGGGAACTTCGAACACTAGTCGTCTAAGTGTCAACGGGACGGCAAAACCCAGCGATCACTTAGTCCAATTTGACTTAGAATAGTGCGGAATCACGAGTACCAGTTCCACACCCCAATCCAACCCCCGGAGGCCAGCCAAATAAACCCCAACCCCAGGGTAAACACCAGCAACCAACAAGCAATACCTAACAACAAAGCGGCGCCACGCAGACGCAAGCCTACACCAACCCGCGACCAGAGCATTCACCAACTATAACGCCAGAACTTGCAAACCCAGACGAGGAGGCACGAGCCGCCAACAAAGAGGTGAGGGAACGAAAGAGAAAAAGGAAAGGAGCAGGGGGAACAACGGGCGGAGAATAAGAGCATTCACAAAAGTCACAGTTAGCATACTCCCCATTTCAGTCGCCGACAGCATTGGTCAGTATTAAATGCGCGAACCATGAGCTTTCTTTCTTTTATCCCGCGAGTCGCGCTTATAGACTAACTCTTTGTAGGACGTTACTATCTAAGTCCGTTAACCGAGGGAAATCTCTCTCTTTAATACAAACTCCTCCTATAGAAGGGAGTGTGGACGAATAAGATAAACAAGTCGGCTGGGGGCCTTTTGGAACGATATCACCTGGGGACACCACTCGGTTTGTGACATTCCTCAGTTCCGAGTCGGCATTTTCCTGTGTAAATGGCAACGCCAGCACTGTGTGCAGTGTGCCTCTGTGTGGGTGTGTGTGTTGTGTGTGCATGCTTCACAAACCCTCACAGATGTAACCCATACTCGCGGCTCACACTCTTAAGATGCACCCGATGTTATTCAACAGAGGTCCGACGATAGGGATGGGAGAGATAGGGATGGAGGGCGAATGTCTGCCCGCGAGTGCGGCGCAGATGGCGCGGCGGTGGGTAGGGCCAGGGTTTTGCCGCCGCGCTCTCTCTACTCCCTTGGTCTCGCCGTCAGGACCCACACCCTCGCTCCCTCCCCCTCTATTTCTATTATCTCCTCGTATTTTCCCGACGTCTCTCCCTACACCTCACCGTTTTCTATCCGTACGGAGGGAAAGGACAGAACAATAGGAGTCCAAAAACAGAAGAGAAGAGGATGCAGAGTTGTAAGAAAGGGATGCATTCTCGTCTTTTTTGCCTCGCTTCCCCCATCTTCCCTTTCTTTCCCCTCCCCTCCCCCTTTCGCCCTACTTCTCCAACTGGGTGTCTGTCTCGGGGAGATAGCGGCAAGGCCCTTCCCTGATTTAACTTCAAACTGCTGATTGATCGTTCGTAGCTCCTGCTTGTCTATGAATCTACATTTATGGAGAGGTGGCCCGTTATCTCCACGCCTGTCTTGACTTCGCCCGTCCTCTCCTACCCTCCGACGGGGAACTAAAAGGAGGAACCCCGCCCCCCCCGCGCGCTAACCCTCCTTCTCCTCCTCCTTATCATCTTCGTCCCTCTCCCCTCCACACAGTGCCCAAACTTCGTTTTCACCGGGCCACTTCTCCGCGTCCGGGCCACGCCTCTCGTATCCCCATCTTCAACGCTCCTCACGCCATTTGCCCCCCCTCTCGACACCCCCCCCCCCCCCTCCCCCTAGCCTCTCCACCCCCTCCCTCTCTCTCCCCTAAATATCATTTCCCCCCACAGCCCCCACACACAAACACACACGCAGCACACTCATTCATCCAATCTTATCTTCATTGCTCGTCTGGTCCTCCCTCCGCTTAGATGATTTCCCCAAAATCCTCCAATCCACCTGTCCCTCATCTGCATCCCGTCCCCGGGTCCTCTCCCTCCCCCACACCCCAGCCGGGTGTAATGCCCCCATATCAACCTCCTCCGGGGCTGATGTGTGGAACAGACCCCCTGCCGTCCGCGGTCCGCCGTGCGGAGCCAGAGCACCGGATACTGATGCGGAGGCCGGTCTGAGTCTTAACGTGTGTTAAGCGGAGAGGAGAGACAGAGAGAGATGGACGAGACGTAGAGACAGGCGAGTGTTGGTGGTGTACGAGAGAGAGCGAGCTGAGATGAGCGAGAGAGAGAGAGCGATGATACTCGAGTGTGCGAGAGAGAGAGCGAGAGAGAGATCAGCGCTAGACAGAGACGCTCGCAGATAGAGAGAGCGAGAGAGAGTTGCGTTTTACCACAGCGTTATTAGTCCCTCACGTTAGCACGTTACACTCAGAGCACACACAACACATCAACAACTAAAATAAAACAAACGCAACATCGATAAAATACACTTACAAAACCACCAGCACTACAACACACAAAAAAGGAAGCACGGCCTCGCTCTATCATCCGCAAAAACAAGTTCTTCATCCTAGCAACAGAGTGCACTCTGCCTCTCTGCCACCCCTAAATATGGTACAACATATCTGTTCTTTCATTTCTTTATATAAAACATGTATTCCCACCTCATCATAGCCTTCACCAGTGTTGTAAACACAGAATCTATATTTGCACCATTATTTTGTGTTTACCCTCCAGTCCCAACTTGGACTGTCCCAAAATAAAAGTTACGTTTGTTTGTTTTTCCGGTAGGGATGGCCTAGAATAAAACTTGATATATTGAGACATCTCCCCCAGAAGAGAGAGAGAGAGAGAGAGAGAGAGATAAAGAAAGAGATCGATAGGCCAGGAGAGCTAGACAAAGACAGATATAGCGAGAGAAGATAGACCAGAGATAGAGAGAG
>CAEFZP010003792.1:0-27500 GCA_903064625.1 Mallotus villosus
AGAACATTCTCTCTCCCCTTCATGTCTCCTTACACTGTCTTTCTCCTTCTTCATAAGACCACACGATACCAGTTGCTTCACGTCTACAATCAGTTTACCCCCACACGACACGCTACCACGAATCCGTCAGCGTCAACCCGTGTTCAAGTATTTAGGGAGAGACGACGTTCGGGCTTGTAGTGTGTCGCACCGCGAGAGGCCCCTCTGTCGAGTGTCACTGAGAGAACGGCCTCTCTCAGGCTTCACAAGACGCCCTGCATGAACCTCACACGCTCAGACCGTCACAGCGCTTCACCACAGCCCTCCCCAGACCTTCACAGCCCTCGACCTTCACACTACTCGCTCCCCCAGACCTTCACTCATCGCTCCTCTCCCCATACCTCACCGATCAGAGTCCGCCCTCCCCAGACCTTCACATCACCGCCCACTCCACGACCTTCACAACACTGGACCTACCTCTACCCTCCCCTATACCTTCCCAGCTCAACCTTCCCATACTCATCCTCCCTCGACATCCTTCACCTATCACCTACCCGGTTCAGCCTCCCCACTCCCCTTCCACTCATCCTCCCGCCTACTCTTGCCCCGACCGCGCCTCCCTCTCACCTGTCCCCTAGCCCTCCCCTGACACATGTAGAACACACCCTGTTTGTGGATAAACAAAGAGAGAGGACCGTGACTGTCCGCGCCAGACCCCGGGTGGCCGTTCCTGTCTCTCCACTCGGACAGGAGACCCTGAGAGCCCTCAGCAGCACGCTCCAGGTCCCTGATCGCCTCCGTCCCTGTCCCCTGTCAGGGATCCTGATCCGTCTGTGCGCCGTCACACCCCGTCCCCTGATCAGTTTATGTTGGCTGTACCTCTACCGTGCACCTGCATGCTTCTGGTGTGGACTGGACGGGCCTCGACCCCCCCCGGTGCAGACCCTCGTCGTTCTGTCTTTTGAGTTTCTGCCGGGTGGAATCGCGCCCGACCGATGGCAGACTGTTGTGACAACAGAGGACAGAGTGCACACACACACACACACAGCATGAAAATTTTTTTTGTAAACAATGTATTTGGTACCTAGTGTGTGTGATACTTGAAAAAAATCTTCAAAGGGTGTTTTTATTTTTTATTTTACCGTCCTTGGTCTTATGCTAACTCACTCTTTTTTTTCTCTTTCATCCTTTTCCTCTAAATTTTTCTCACACATTTACTTTGCATTGTGAAGTGGGCATGCTTGTCACAAAGGGACAATGCTCTCTCCTTACCTATAGGAGTATAATCTCTTAAATAGTTGTGTATAAATAACTGTTATAACTCTTTTTTAATAAAACATTAAATGTGTATAACTTTGTCCCAGTGCCTTTTGTTCGTCTCCATCTAAAAATGTTTGTATGAACACCTGAACCTTTTAAAAACGAATAAATACACAACATCCAGTAGTGTGTGTAGGATATAATGTACTATTGAGCATATTCTGATCATGTGTAGTCTTTTATCCATTGTCACCCATTTGAACCTCAGCAACTGAATAAATAGTTTGACCACTAGATGGCAGCCATACTCCAAGTCTTCCACCGCCTCAATGGCGACTTGTTCCAACCTATGGAGAGAGATATGTCTCAAAGCATGGGCGTATCTAGCCCTATTTTGGCTGGAGCCCCCCCCAAAAGTTTCATTAGCCCTCCCCAATTACAAAATTTAAAAAACTATTTTTTCATATTTTAATCTAAATTTGTTCATTTCTCTCCATAAAACCCACTGAGGACACTAGTCTGGGGGGAGGCCCTGACACCTTGAGTGCCTGGTTCCGCCTTACACTGCCATGTCCCCTCGGATTGACAGGTCAGGGGACCCATTAAGTTTCACAGGGGCCTCTCCCCATCTCTCTGGGGGGGTGTCCCTGGATCTCTCCTCATTTCTGGGGAGTGGCCGTGACACCTTAGTGCCTGTCAACCAATTTAATCGACACTAATACTCAGGCTGATACCCCTCTTCGGGGCTACCATTCCTACCTTTGGGTTTCTCAATTATTTTGAGTTCCCATGATCCTTTGGGGCTGACAGTCGCCGCTTTTCTACGCTCTAACCGCTCTCACCGTTGAAAGATTTGCTACCTCAGTTGATGGGCTCTCCCTGAAACGATTCAGGACTCATCTGGATCCCTCAGCAGACTCCTGACTCCTGTGAGTATGCTTCTTTGCTGATGTATAGTTAGCGTTGGTAGAAGATTGGTGGGTCCAGTGGTTTAGCACAATGGGACATATTCCCAGGACTCACCCGCCGACAAACCTAGGCCGTAGCCGCAGGTAGAAGCTCGTAGGGTGTTCCAAGATTTAGAATCTTGCCTCCCTTCCGCCAGCACCCTCCTCAGCCCTCTCTGGGCAAGCTGTGACAGGGGCAGCTTGTCTAGGTGGGTGGGAGGTTTTTGACCCACTCTGGGCAGGCTGTGATCACAAGCAGTCTGTCTGGGTAAGTGGTTCTTCAGGCCCTCTCCGGGCAGGCTGTGGTAACCTTGAGGTGTTAACAAGCAGTCTGTTTGGGTGGGCGGTAAGTATGCGGCCCTCTTTTCGTCCCACTCGGGACAGCACGCAGGATGTGGTGGTCCAGGGCTCAGGACCTTGATCTAGCCCAGTCTTTTACGGGGGTCAGCCCCACTCATGCACCACTGCACCTTTGACTGATCCTGATCATCACCCTTTAGCCTGAGGGGTGTGATCAAACCCATACCCCAGGATACGCTTTTGCCTCCTTGGTTCTTAGAATTGCTACCCCCCCATGAGAAATGTATTCTCTTGGACATGTTGACTTCAACCTGACCGACCTAACTTGAACCTGACCTGGCAGTCAATTCATTTAAGTTCAGAAAAGTTATTCAACCCATATATTGCCCTACCCAATTAGTCCTGCTCTACATCGTTCCTCTCATAACCTTCAGTCTTAAAGTCTCCGGACACCGATTATCTCTTAACCCCGGAGGGGCAGTGATTCTCAGACTGATATCTATTATAGATGGAGTAAAAATGTCCTGGACCTTTCCCACCAGAGCTCCATTGGACCATTGGATTAATACTGACCATAGACAGGAACCCATGCCTAAACCTAAAACTCTGAACCTACACCTAAACCTAAAATTTAGGACTAATGACTCAACTTAACCCAGGGACTTCGGACCTAAACCCAACCTTCTTGCGATCTCAGAGCGGACATGTGGATCCTGGAGCATGGGCGTATCTAGCCCAAAAGTTTCATTAGCCCCCCCAAAGGTGGGAACCTAGATTTGCCCCTGGATTCAACACTTCACACGCGAATTGTAATTTACAAATGACAGACCATGAGAAATGCACACACGAAATGTTAAGTATTTTAAGAAATTACAAAGCAATATATTTACGAATGGACATATGTGTACAAATCATAGCACATTTATGTAAATGTCAACTTAAAAATCACGAGTAAGATTTTTGTTTTTGTGGATCGCAAAACAAATTTGTAAATCGTGAAACATTTGTGGATCATGGTACTTGCATTTACGAATACTTTTGAGACATATCTCTCTCCGTACAAACCCATCTAACAATGTAGGCCAGTGTTTCATCAACCTGACTGCAGTGAAACCTGAGAAGGAGGTCACTACCCACCCCAGGCATTGGAAGCCACAACTTGAATCCCATCTACTTAACTATAGGCCTACTAACTACAGCATGAACTGCCGTTTGAAAATATCAAGAAAGAGCCACATTGCAGTTACTTTATCTGGGGTATGAGTTCTGGGAACAGTCTGAATACCGTTTCATCTGATTTACCTTCAGTAAAAAGAAGAAAAAAACGTCGATATAAGTGTAGGCCTATATAAAGATATAAATAACTACTTGTACCCTTTCTGTCAACGTACTGTTGTACAGATCGACGTGAGAGTTGATTTAAGACGAAGACCAGTGACTCGTGTATTCTGTGGCAGGTCGTCACCCTGGTGAGGTGCAGAGTTAATCTGATAAAGAATAATCCAGAACAAAGAATCAAATTCACAATATTGTTTTAATTTGAGTGTCAGCAATGCTGCTGACAAGGCATTCTGTTATTCTATTCACAGCAATTAGAATGTTTACAAATCGACTAGGTTCCAATGGAAGGTGTTTGGATCATCAGACGGGTTAAACTTTACCCGTTAAAGGGTTTAGAGGCTAAATTCACCTGGTTCTCATGTCTCTCCGGACTACACTAACCCCCGGACATGTGCAGTTCCATATTAAGCCAGTAGAGAGCACTACTGCCCTCCTCTCACATAATAATCGCCGTAAAAAGAAAAAAAAGAAAAAGAAGCCGTGACATACGGCTATTTAATCTCCTCTTCACTAAAACGATGTATTCTCACGCAGCAATCTGTTCCTTCCTCCTGTCTCCCTGATTTCATGCGAACATGCGAGTTTCTGAAACGATGCTGAATATAAGCATTTCCTCTCTTTTCCTTTTGATTAAAAGTGGTTGGCGTTTTATAATCTGCATAGATATCCTTCTGAAACTCTCACTTTAGAGAGGAAGGTTTGGACATAGGACACATGATCCCTCCCCCCCTCCCTCCCTCCCTCCCTCCCTCCCTCCCTCCCTCCCTCCCTCCCTCCCTCCCTCCCTCCCTCCCCCCTCCCTCCCTCCCTCCCTCCCTCCCTCCCTCCCTCCCTCCCTCCCTCCCGTCCCTCCCTCCCTCCTCCCTCCCTCCCTCCCTCCTCCCTCCCTCCTCCCTCCCTCCCTCCCTCCCTCCCCCTCCCTCCCCCCTCCCCCTCCCCCCTCTCCCTCCCTCCCTCCCTCCCTCCCTCCTCCCTCTCCCTGTCCCCTCTCTCCCTCCCTCCCCCTCCCTCCCTCCCTCCCTCCCTCCCTCCCTCCCCGTCCCTCCCTCCCTCCCCTCCCTCCCTCCCTCCCTCCCTCCCTCCCTCCCTCTCCCTCTCCCTCTCCCTCTCCCTCTCCCTCTCCCCTCTCCCTCTCCCTCTCCCTCTCCCCTCTCCCTCTCCCTCTCCCTCTCCCTCCCTCCCTCCCTCTCGTCCCTCCTCTTCTCTCTCTCCTCTCCCTCCCTCCCTCCCCTCTCTCATCCCCTGTTGAACCCATGCCCTTTCTTTCTCCCGTCATTTCATCTCCATCTTTCTCTCTGAACCTCAGCCTGGTTCTGTAGCCAACTCTCTCCCGGCCCACAAGCCCCAGCACGTCCCTCACTGAGCATCCCTCCCGGGCCTTCCCACATCAGGAGGAATGTTGGAGGTTGAAGCGTCTATACCAACGGACCCTGCTGCAGAGCGTATTACAGGGCACACGTATCAGAATATGGGTGTAAGTGGTCTGGGCTCTCACACACACAGGCACTCGATTTCCCACGTCCCATCACTGGCAGGAGCACTGTCTCTAGTGTCTGTGGAGCTGAGGAGTCAGTCTGCCTCACTGCTGAGAAACAGAACCACCTCCAACCCACCCAAGCCTCTCCCCAGCCTCTTCCCAAGGCCTTCCCCCCAAGCCTCTCTCTCTAGCCTCCCCCCCCTGCCCACAAGCCTCCCTCCTCCCCTCATCCTTTTCCCCAAGCCTCCTCCCCCAGCCTCTTCCCAAGGCCTCCCCCCAAGCCTCTCTCTCTAGCTTCCCCCCCCCTGCCTACAAGCCTCCCTCCTCCCCTCATCTTTTCCCCCCAAGCCTCCTCCCCCAGCCTCTCCCCAGCTTCTCCCCAGCCTCTTCCCAAGGCCTCCCCCCAAGCCTCTCTCTCTCTAGCCTCCCCCCGCCTGCCCACACGCCTCCCTCCTCCCCTCATCCTTTTCCCCAAGCCTCCTCCCCCAGCCTCTCCCCAGCCTTTTCCCAAGGCCTTCCCCCAAGCCTCTCTCTCTAGCCTCCCCCCCCCTGCCCATAAGTCTCCCTCCTCCCCATCATCCTTTTCCCCAAGCCTCCTCCCCCAGCCTCTCCCCAAGGCCTTCCCCCAAGCCTCTCTCTCTAGCCTCCCCCCCCTGCCCACAAGCCTCCCTCCTCCCCTCATCCTTTTCCCCAAGCCTCCTCCCCCAGCCTCTCCCTGCAGCTACAGAGCAGCGAGGCAAAGCGAGGCGGGGCCAGGAGAGACGAGGCAGGGCGGGGCGAGGCGAGGCGAGGCGAGGCGTCTGCCTCTCGACTGTCCTGACCTCCAGGGCTTCTGCAACCCGAGCTCCTCAATGAAATATTTAGAAGCTGTTTTATCCGCAGTGCGTTGGTCTGGAGACCTGTGGGCCTTCATGACGTGATGCCAAAGTCCCGCATAGGAGCTCTGATTGGTCACGGAGAAAACAGGACCAGTGACTCGGGTGTTTTTAAATCATCACAAAACTCCACAACGGGTGGTTGGTACAACCCGAAACCCTGCGTTAAGAAGACTTAAATCTCCATAGTAAAGGTGTATTTTATTCCATTTGAATTCAAAGAAATTCTACCGTATTTTTATTTAGGAAACTCAAGAAGTTTAGATTTATCCACAAAAAATTCACTATTTTACCTATAAACACAGAATAAAATAGCTGGTAGAAAGGCCTTATCCTCATCATGCATCAAGACTGTCCATGTGAACTGCCAAGGACTGGCCATGCAGTCTGTCTGTCTCTAACATGCTGGGATGAGGGTGTGGATTGGAATCTGGGATGGGAGTCAGGTGGCTGAGCGGTTAGGGAATCGGGCTAGTAATCTGAAGGTTGCCGGTTCGATTCCCCAGCCGTGCAAAATGACATTGTGTGCAAGGCACTTCACCCTACTTGCCTCGGGGGAATGTCCCTGTACTTACTGTAAGTCGCTCTGGATAAGAGCGTCTGCTAAATGACTAAATGTAAATGAATCTGAAATCCCAGAATGCCGCAGTGGTCTTGACTTCCTGGCCATGAATCTTGACTTCCTCTCTTCCTGTACATGTGGAAGATGGATGTGAGCGTACAACCCTGTAAGGGCTGAAATCCTTCAAAACTGTGTTTGACTGCTTGCATACTGCAGCATCTCAGCATAGATTAGCTAATGCAACTGATAAAGAAGTCATGTTATGATCGTTATCAATAGGAATTCTAGAGGAATTAAAACTATTAAACTGGTCATTTAATTAGTGTGAAAGCTAACGTGAGGTGTGCTTGTTATCCAGGATGAAATGCCATCCTTCTGGCAACTGGCGGAATACCAAGATAGACAAGATGGCAGCTTTTTGGTAGTGTTTCAAGGGTGACTATAGTGACAGACAGTGGATGGTCTCATGTTTCAGGCTCGGTTACAGTGAAACTGTGAGGCCTGCAGCAGGATGAACCCCAGGTCTCTACTAATAGATGGACCCCTGATAAACAGGACCTCCCAGGTACTGTGACGTCTTACTGGACCCGTCAGACCGGAAGCTGTGGTGTCTATCTGATATAACAAACATAGCGGTTATAACGGTCCAAGCATGCAGGAAAAAACACCTCCACGGAATGCTTTCAAACTGTAAAATTTTCTTATGCTTAACTATTCCAAATCATACTTTCTTAGATGCTCTATGTAGCTTTTTTTCCATTATTTCATCTTTTTTTTTCATTGTCTTTTTACGGTGCCTTTGTCTGTGGTTTGGCCAGGCTGCTTTGACGTGCAGACCGTTTGCAATTTACTTTTGGGGAGAGGGGGTGGAGGGGGGTTCATTTGTATGAAAACATTAGAACCAATTAGAACGGTGTTCTAAAATTATTAAGAGAGTATAAAGTTACTGTCTATGATCGAGATGTAAATCAGAAAATGCCGGAGCTAAATCAATTAAAGGGTTATTAAAGTGTATTTGCCTACCTACCTATAGATAGATATTTCACGTTTTATATGAATTCACTAGTCTGTCTGTCTATCTTTGATCTATATCCCTGTCTTGGGATATAGGGATATAGATAAATGACACACAAACGAATTTTCTTTGCCAAAGTGATAATATCAAAATAATATTCATTTATGATATATTTTGTGTGGGCTGTCAGTTCCGTATGGCTATTGCGTATTTTTCTTGATAATTGATCAACCAGGCGCTGACGTCCAGTTCTAATTCGTTAATCCGGATTATTAGCACAGAAGATGCGTGAGATTTTCAAAGGAATATTAACAATATGGCTACCATAACATATACTAAAATGTAGGCTAACCTGCAAGTCATCAGCGAGTGTTTTATATATATATATAGGCCTATATATCGTGTAGCCTATATAGGCCTATTATGAATAACCCTCGATCGGGATTGTTCTGTTTTGTTTTATCATACAATCCTATTTATTAAACGGAATAGTTTAATTGATGTGAGGTCAAAACCTTAAACCTAAAGGCACTTTATTATCTTTAGATGACCGTGACCTTCAATAAACAAAAAAAATATAGAATTTAGAATTTTGAGTCTGCTAATTATTGCGCATTATTATTTCAGTGAGTGCCCCTATCGTGTTGCCATAGTCCCTGAAAAATACATGGCATGCCACAAGAGCGCTCTGTACATTCGATAGCCTACTTTTCCTGGCAGGTGGTACATGGACTGGGCCCACAGAGTCATCTGGAACTGGGGAAGGAATGAGTAGAACTAAATTAGTATTTTAAAAATTAATCGGCCCTTCTCGTCTTCTATACGGTCCGTCTCACACACACATGATCCGTAGCTAAAGTTACAGGTTTTCCAGGTGGAAACAAAGTATGCGGTTTGGAGAGGAGTGTGTAAGGATGGTCTAGGCCGCGTCCTTGAGGTCACAAAGCTGACAGTGATGATGTGTCACCAAGGATAGATTTCACTGTCGCTATTGAGTTTGAAAGGATGTAACTAAACCCGCAACACTAACGCCAGTCGGTTCACTAGAAAATATTGGACTTTTTTTTTCTCCGCACCGCTATCTGTCTAATTATCAACAGCAGGTATATGGACTCAACCGAACAGCCCGAGAGGAGTATGGGTAGAATTGACCTCCATATATTAGGCATCCTTCCACCATTGAACATGTCATCCTTTACTGGTTCACTTTGCCTCACCGTAGGCCGCAGTGAGTCTTTGCGTAAAACGTGAAGGGTGACCATCGGTTCAATCCTCTTGGGTCCGTTGCTTGGACGACGAGAAGTGACACCTACATCGAAGCGCGTGGGCTCTCATCCCATCTCAGGTTGTATGGTTTACTGATGGTTTTGTGTTGATGCAATCGGTCTGCTATAGAGCTAAAGCTAAGAAAGGCTAAACGAATAATTGGAAATAAAAGATAAACCTTTCTACCAAATGTTACCTGATGATATTTTGATTTAAGACACACACTAGATGTTTTGTGGACTCAGTAACATGTTTAGTAGAGATGTTTAAAGGGAAGTGCTATACTGGACAGACTGCACATTAGGCACGGCCACAGACTGTTCATATGAAATGCAGTATTTTTTCCTCCGTTCTTGATAATCATTGGCCATCTGGACAAGGTCATTTGATCCTGCAGCAATTCAACCCAAGAACTGCAGGCTCAACACTATGGCAGCAGACTAACCCTAATCCTAGAGTGGGGGCTGGTAAGATTCCGCAATTGTCTCTGTGTCCCAGCCTAGGCTTAATTTCGGAAAATGCAGCACTCGCCTACCACCATGATTGCCACTATCAGTTTGCCGCGTGGTGAGGCCGCCTGCACCGGTCAAAGCTCGTGCGTAAAATATGGCTTATTTAAACAGAACATCGCCATTGCTTTTTTTATAATATGCAATTAATGAAATGTGAGAAGCGTTAAATGTTTGTGCCAAGAAGGCATGATGTTGTAAACGGAAATTAGCATAACAGAAAGAAAGCTAAAACTATTTAAGCCATGTCGACCAGCGCGAGTTGCTTTTTTCCAAGCAGGCCATGTCTGCCCGCGCGGTTAAGTAAGTCTACCATTTCCCCTCTTCTGATATATTCCTCGAGACAGACCTTCTATTGTCTACTGGTACTACAGGTAAACACCTGTCTGAAAGTCACGCGGACACAGTATTTGGGCTGCTTTCCTGCATGTGGTTCCATTAAAATGATCAAACAAAAAAAGTCACAAAAAAATTATAAGAAAAAGAAATAGTCTATAGAGCTATAGTCAAATGCTTCACTTTCTTTCTGGCGATAGCGCTGAAATGATGCAGCAATTTCCTCGATGATAAATTGACACTGTAAATGCCTGCAGTGTGTGAATAGTAGGCTATTTTTTTAAGCACGTATACATATTTTTTGTACATATTATTTGTAAAGGTAATTATGGCAATATTTTCAAATCTATCTCCAACATGGTTACCTTGACTAGTTTATTTTGGGGGGACTTGGACCTTAGCCTATAGTTCATGCCACCATGAGAAGGTGGACCAAATAATTCGCCATGAAAGCGTTTAATCCGTTCAACAACCAATCCGCATCTCTTTAGACTGCTATAGCCCTGAAGACAAAATCTAGGCACTTTTATCGTTGCCTTGCCTCCCGCGAGCTCCACCTTAAAAGAAAAAAACCCCACCTGAGGCAGTGACATCGCAAAATACGCGAGACAGAGGTGGGTTGGATTATTGCTTTGGTACAAGGGTAAGATGCTTACAAACTAATTATCTTTTCCACTGGCAAATCCTTGCTCTCACAGCCCAAACAAGGAGAGCGGCTTGGGGCCAGAAGCAGAGACGATAGCTGCGCGCGGAATAGACGGTGGAAAACGGAGCCAACAGGACGCCTCGCTCGCACACCTGGAGTCGCCACAGCGCCGCGTGTTCAGCCTTTTTCTCAGGTAAAAGAGTACGGCAGGGGAGAGGGGCTGAATTTGATATTTGATACTCAGGAAGTTAACTACGCCGCTTGGATTTCTTTGTTCCATTGTAATTCTTTAGTTGAGGATTCGAGGGTTCGAGGAGGATTCGAATGTAGTTTTGCTTTGTTGAATGAAGCGCGTGCGAACAGTTTTCCGTTGATTATGATAAACGTGATCCTGACATAGCGAGCATATATCCTCGAGCAGACTCCACTGCATTCTATTTCAGTTGCTCTTGATCTCGGAGGAAGAGGCACGCGGCCCGTTGGACAGAGTAGACGATGTTGTAGCCTGTTTTTTTGCGTATAATTTTCAATCATTTTGGATTAATGTAGGCTAGTTTATTTGTTTTGTGCCTATATGTAATCGCAGGAGATTTTTTTTCCAAATGGTTCGAACTCACTGGGTCAAGAGAAGGTAGGATATTTAGGCACACAAATGTTTTTTTATAGACAATTGGTTCGATCATAGGTTTGTGGAAAAGTTATCACTTGTAATATTCATAGTTCATAATGTGGTTTCATAGGCTATTATTTGTTTTATGCAATGTTATAGACCAGGTTTGATTCAGTCTATCGCCTAATCCGTTTAATAGCGTTATGTTACCACTAAAACGAAATCAAATAGCCTAGATAATTTACAAGCGCGTTATAAAATGTACAGTATATTATCTAGAATATTAAACGAACAGTGTAATGTAATACTCAACGCAAATACGCCTATTTACTACAGGGTGATTGACAGCCACATAGCTTTGAAAGAACAGGTGTATTTGCCGTCCTCTAGAACCAAGCACCTGTATGTTTATAAGCGTTCCTGTTATACATATTGTGTGGAGTGATGCTATTGATATTTCTTTATATTTATATTTGATTGGAGATTCGATTTAATTTTACTAATCGTCTATCTAAACGTAACTCCAAACATTTTAATCAAACTGATTTATTCCACGGAATAGTGAGTAATTATTCTGTGCAATTGCCCCTTGTAATGTTTTAGGCCTCATTTGAATTTAGAAATGTTACGTTTCATAAACAATAGGTCAAATCGGTAACCTAATCTCTTTTGAACTGACTACCTCAACGTATCGTGTGAAAGGAGGGAGACCATGGCGCGTCTTGCCAAATCGCTCCTAAAATAACCGAACTGGGGAGACTTGTAGACTCCGTAATCAGACAAATGCGATTAACAGAAAGGCTTTGCCGCTGTCATTGGGGTTAACTTAACGAAGGCTGGCTAGAAAATACTCATGGTACAGACAACGCACGCAAGCCATCACCTTCATACAAGTTACATTCCGTCCCACTTAATTACTAGGCCTACATTTACCATGAATAATAGAACTTGGGTTGAAATTAGGTTTTTAGGACTGAAGTGATCGTTTCCATTACTTAATTCAAACTTTGATTGATATATACATTCTTGAAAACATTTAAAACAAATATGTAATCAAATATGCATTTTATAATCTGGATGAAGTCGTTTTACAATCATTGAATGTTGCTTGGATGTAATCCAAATTGCATTCATTGTTTGTTATGTGTTAATTTCATAATTGATTCAGGCATTTTGAGGAAGATGTTTGTCTTTGTTTTAGTCAGTAATGTTTTCATTAGAGGTCTTCAAATGTCTACTACGCAGATAATCAGATCACATTAGTCAGTTAAATATTGCTTAACATCTACATAGATACTGTTAACTGGATTCTTATCAAATTCAAAAGAAGATTGATATGTTTAACAGTGGTTCTAGTCAGATTGTTTTGCAAGGAATTAGTTTCAGACTAGATGACCAAATACTGGAATCTTCTCCCAGAACGGTTAGATCTGAGTTGACTAAACAATGACGCAATACGGATAAATAATGACGCAATATCCAATATCTCCGGCTGATTCCCTCTTTAATCATCGGGGGTGTGGAAAAACAAGACAGACAAACCTGAAAGGATCTCTCCTTTTTTCAACTTGGCTTTTTAGTGCTTATTGATCTCTACAGGAAATGGCAACAGGAGTCTTGCTCTGGGAGCCATTTGGGCTTCTGAAGAATCACTTAGAACACGGTTTGATCGCTGGAATCAATGGATTCTCCGTTCACTGCAGGGTCCAGGGTGAGGGAGCTAATGGCCTGACTCTGGCCCAGCAGGGTGTGGCTGTCTGGGGCATGGCAGGGCAGAGAGGGAGATGGAGGACCGCTAGAGCACTCACACTGACTGGGATGAAGCCAGCTAGGACGGCTGAGGACGAGACTCAAGGTGTATTAGTTGATGAGAGGCTTTGTGTTGGAGCACACTGCTGTGAGAGTGAGTTTACTACTCCTGGTGTGTCAGGTCTTTGTGACATCATTCTTTTGATCATGTCTTTGTGACATCAGGTCTTTGTCACATTTAGAGGACGCGACTCCGCGGTTTAAGTCACCTTGTTGAAGTCGTCAAATAGCTAGACACAGTGTGGAAGCCATGTTCGGGAGAGTGAAAAAAAAAGGTTTTGAATCTTTTTGAAACCCCAGCGGTCAAACTCAGATGTTTGCTTCTAGTCTCTAGCTGTACTGGGGCAGCAGAGCGCTGCAGAATGCAATGAGCTTGGAAAAAGTCACATTGAACAACGGTATGGGTTACACGTTCATGAGGACAGCGAAGGGTTAATACCTCGCTTTTAAGCGTCTCAACGGGCTGCATGTTGACTGTCAGGGTGAGTGTATCGTGTGGGGGGGGGCTATGCTCAGGGGGGCAGGAACCCGTTTTCCATATTGCAGGATGGAACCATGGAATCCGCACTGTGTGTGTTTGTCTTTCCATGGGGTAGGTCTAGTGTGTGCTAGCTGACGCATTACAGCAGGACTCAGTCATACAGTTGTATTTGGGCAGGACGAGAAACTAAAATCCCCTTGTGCATGTCCGCAATATGTATATTTTTTTCTTTTTCGTTTAATCTGCAAAGATTAAGAGAGACAAATCTTGGCTGCTGGGTAGAACAATCAGATCCTGAGAAGGCTCTAAGTAAGCTGCTGTGCGGCTGATAGGGTACACACCCACCCTGCCCCTCGCCTCCCTGGGTTGAGGGGATGGATGTGCCCCCTGTCCTCCCTGGGTTGAGGGGATGGATGTGCCCTGTCCCCCTGGGTAGGGGATGGATTGCCCCCTGTCCTCCCTGGGTTAAGGGGATGGATGTGCCCCCTGTCCTCCCTGGGTTAAGGGGATGGATGTGCCCCCTGTCCTCCCTGGGTTAAGGGGATGGATGTGCCCCCTTCCCCTGTGGATGTGCCCCCTGTCCTCCCTGGGTTAAGGGGATGGATGTGCCCCCTGTCCTCCCTGGGTTAAGGGGATGGATGTGCCCCCTGTCCTCCCTGGGTTAAGGGGATGGATGTGCTCCCTGTCCTCCCTGGATGTGGTGCATGGATGTGCTAATGTGACTGGGTAGCCAGCTCAGTGGAGCCTGTTAAGAAGTCGACTGAGGTGAACAGTGTCAGCAGATGACTGTGGGGGTCCGGAAAGATCTGACACACTGGAGGCGTGGCCTCAGCAGGAGAGCATTATGGGTAAAATGATGGCATGATGATGGCCACTAAGGCTGGATGGTGATTACGGTTGTAGATTAGAATGGTTGCCATCAGTTTACTTACGTATTGAAGGTCAGTTTGGGTCGTTTTTTTAGATTGTGTAACAAGACCTTTTAAATTTGTTTGTATATTTTGTGAGCTGCCAAATATATTAAAACTCAAAATAAATCACCCAAATCTAATGAGAATGTTAAACGGGGGAGGGGGGGGCGTTAATAGCACTGACAACATGGATGGCTCAGAAGGCCAAGAGCAGTTTGTATTCTGGCATCGTCTACCAGAGTGAAGTTATCCTGCCAAACTCCCTGCTGCCTCAACCGACTTCCAACGGAAAAAATACAAATCTAAATTCAAGTCCATTTTATGACTCTCGACCCAAAAGAGTCACAAAGAGTCTTATTTCCTGTCGCTTAACCACAAGAAACGCCACAAAGCAGGTGCAGCCCAATCGCTAACCCCACCCTTCACTTTCTCGGAAATCGAAAAATAGCAGATCAGGTGAGGTATTAGTGGTCAGGTATTAGACGATGTGTTCACTTCGAGGAAGTGGCCTTAAAGTATCTTCTGTTTCCTATCTCCTAGCAGCCTAGTAACCGTCCTCTGCAGAGCCACACCGCACACTGACCATGTCCTGATAACCCCTGTCGTCTCACTTTGCTTCTATCTAATCATGCATGCCTCTCAACTCTCATCCTCTTCTCCCTCCCCCCCCTCTCCCCCCCTCCCTCCCTCCCCCCTCCCTCCCTCCCCCCTCCTCACCACCCCTCCCCACCCCCTCCAGGGAATAGCCTACCTCTCTCTCCTCCAAATGGTGCTGGTCTCTGGTGTCACTTTAGCTTCTGCTGGGATAACTGGCCGACAGACTCTCTCTCTGTCCGGTGAGCCACCGTCTGTGCTGGGGTGATGATGACTCCTGTTCTGTGTATGGCACTGGTAGAATTCACTGTGAAAGCACACTATCAGTGAATTACCATAGGGCCATAAACAGAGCAGAGAAAGAACCACTGGATGACGCCCATCCACCACGTCTAACTTTCGTCTCTCTCCTGCCCCCCCGCCCGGCTCTCTCTGGGGGAGGGGCTCCACACGGCTCTGGTCCGGCTGCATGAGAGGGGGCTATGGGGTGTTTGGTGAGGTTCGACCTGGCTGGAGACTCTGGAGGTTTCTGGGATTCTCTCGAGCTCGCAGCTTGCGATTCTCTTGAGCTCGCAGCTTGCTTTGGGATTGCCTTCTCCTTCTTGGCCTATTTTGGCACTAGCACATTTTTGCTTCTGTATATATACTTTGAGCAATTATGTGTAGTGCCAATATAGGACCAGAAAGACTTACATCTGGACTTCAACATAACTAACTCTGCATTAGCAGGTTGTCTTGGAAACCGACAGCTTGACACTAACGACCCCCTGTCTTCATTCACTCATTAGATTCAATTTTCAATTGTTGTGCGCACAATGTAACCTGAACCTCATTATGTGATTGTAGGAGATGATTGGATGGACGTGGAGCACTTTGTAAAGATATGCTGCTGAGTGCAACTGTGCCAGGACTCCAGTCCTCTGAAAGGCCGACGGCTCACACGACGAGGAAGAGGAAGACGAAGGAACGCTTGAAAGAAACGACCGATAACTCATGATCAGATGTAGTAGACATCCTCAGTGGATTGTGAAAATGGCCTGATGGTGGTTGTGTCTCTCCAGCGACATCTTTGAGGGACGCCTCCCATTGCCACAGGTCACCTCCCATGTGACAAACCGTTGTAAAAGAAATTGGGATTTCCTTATGTACTTATGCTAATCAATAGAACTAGTCATCGGATACTAGTTAGTATCAATCACCATCCACATCAAGACAGCTGCTCGGTGGTTTTCGGTGCAAGTATGAAGTACCAAGGCAGCTCTTCGGCAGCTCTTCGGCGGTGTTTGGCAATGGTAGAACTCACACTGGTGAGGCAGATGGATCCGGTGGTTCTAGACTTGCCAACTACTGCCGGGGAGCTCGGCCCATGTGACCAGGAAGTGACCAGGAAGTGACCAGGAAGAGGACATCTCTCTCAACTCGGCAGTCACCACCGACTCTGCCTTCATCTCCTTCTCCAGTGGAGCTGGAAGTGGAACCCGTCTAGTGCAGGGAGGTTCTTCTAGCTGGAGGTGGAACCCATCTAGTGTAGGGAGGTTCTTCTAGCTGGAGGTGGAACCCATCTAGTGTAGGGAGGTTCTTCCACGAGTGAGTGGCTGTTGGCGCTGCAGGGCGGGGTGAGACTTCGTGTTCCTCCCCTGCGCACCCCGGTCTCACAGCTCAAATGACCACGGGCGAGGAAAAGCCATAAAGCGTGAAGAAGTGTCGAAAATAACCCCAAGACGGCACACTTTAGATATCGTCAGAGTAAGTCGACCTGCTGTCTTTTTGGGGAAAGTCTCCGTTTTGACTGGTTCTTTTACCGTCGACCCTCTCGTCGTCTCTGATTGGTTCAGTCGGGTGTGCTAGTGCGAGTCTGGAACAGGAGCCAGCATAGAGGAGGAGGCCCCAACGTTACGTAAGCACCCAGAATAAAGAGGCCCTCTTCAGCCCTTCAGCCAGCCAACAGGGGGGTACCTCTCTTCGTTCCCTATCACAGGCATAATTAGCCAACTGTGTGGTGTCACCTTACTCTCCTCTTTCAATGCAGCTTTTCTCTCCTTCCCCTTTTTCCAAAAACCTGCTTTGGGGAAAAAGGGTGGAGTGTAGGAGTTCAGAGAGGGTTTTTCACCAGAGTGATTCGGTTGGTTGCAGCGGTCCGTCCGTGAGCAGAGAGAGATCGGCTGAGCTCAGTTTAACTGGGTCAGGGGCCCTTATGTGGGTGACAGGGGGATCTAGGGATTAAAACGACTTTATCTGCCTGTGTATAAATCCCATGTTGTACTGTGCACTTCAGTGTCAGTCTAATATGATGGCGTTGTCGCTCGTGTTTTGCCCGAGGTGTGTATTCGATATGTCCGACCTGCACCGAGGTGGATTTCCTTTTGTGTCTCGAGGCCCGGAGAAAATGGAAAATGAAACGGAAATGTTGCGATTGTGGCGAGCCTCGCACAAAGAGGTCCCGCTTCGTATCCTGTTATACTGCTAGACAGACAGGCCGCCCAATCAGATTTGCCTCGCTTTATTCCTCCTGTCTCATGTTGCAGAACATTACAGGCATCGTTGACACGTACTCTTTGTTGCACCAAGTGTTTTATGTCGTTTATTGCAAGAATGTGATTGTTTCTCGTGGAAAGGATTCTCACTTTGTGTTGTGTACACCTGTTGGCTATGATTTACAGTGATGCTCTATGTTTTCCCTGTAAAAAAAAACCCTGTTGCAAACATTGTCTCTTTAAAATGCAAATAAACCTATTCAAAAGGCATATCCATTGTCTCAGACTTCTGTAACGATCGTCTCAGCAGCAAAGTGCATTGTGGGACAGCCCATGTCAATGCAGGGCCTTCTCCAGATGGGATGCACATCTCAGGTTACACCACATTTTTCATCCTACCCCCCCCCTTCTCTCTCTCCTCTCCCTTTCCCCCTCCCACACACACACCCACACCCCCACACCACACCCACCACACCACCCACACCACACCAGCCTGTCCTAATGTCTCTCTCTCACAGACATTGCTGGTGAGTGCCGGCTCACACACACACACACACACACTCACACTCACACACACACACACACACAGCCTGTCCTAATGTCTCTCTCACAGACGTTGCTGGTGAGTGCCGGCTCTCTGGGATGGTAGAGCCAGGTTGAGGCAGCTCTGAGCCAGCTCTGAGGCAGCTCTGAGGCAGCTCTGAGGCAGCTCTGCCTGTGCATTATAGCAGCCCGGGGCATTAGTGAAATGAGATTAGAAGGACCCATCGTTCTTACGCAGTGTCTGCTGTAGACGTGGACAGAGGTGTGAGCTAGGGGCAGAGGACCACCAACTACCCACCTAACTACTGACTACCGACTACCCAAAGCTAATGGCTCTCAGAGATTCTCAACTACTGTACTCTTAAGCACACAGAAACTCTTTTAAATCCGTACTGCTACATCCTTCACGATGTCTGTGGGACTTCCCTGCTCGTCCCTGTACAGCCGCAGTCAGGTCCCTGGGTCTGTCTGTGTCGGAGGGCACGGCTCTATGCGCTTCTATCCCATCATCAAGGCCTCGATGCTGGGACCAGGGACTGGAGATAATCTCCAGGGATGGAGCGTGTGTGTGTGTGTGTGTGCTGGAGAGGGTGTGTGTGTGTGTGTGCTGGAGAGGGTTTGTGTGTTGGAGCGGGGGTGTGTATGGGGGCCGGGGATGCACGTATTAAGAAACGATTAGTGGAGATTAAAGCTCTGCTCTAGTCTGCCTGCACGACTCCAGGCAACAGGAACGACCCCCCCCTCCTCCTCCCCCCTCCACCCCCCTCCTCCCCCCTCCCCCTCTCCTCCACCACCCCCTGTGGAGCTGGGGCCTGGTCTGAGCCGTGTCTCTCGGTCAGGCAGAATCGATACCTCCGGCTCTCAGGCTCCCAGTGATCCTCCCACTACTCAGCACCGGCCCTCGGGGCAGACATTTTGGCTCTCGACTCAGACCCACTGGTTCCCGGCATCCACTCTGCAGTCCCCATTTTGGATCAATCTTGGGAGTGTTTTAATGCGAAGCTGAGGAGGAGAGAGAGAGGGGGAGACGCTGATGGCGATAAGAACGGGATGAGTCAGACGAGCCCTGTCGAGGACAACAATATAGATTCTACATGACTCATTTCTTGACACTACCGCCACGAACTCCGGTAGATCTGTAGGGAGGGGCAGTAGATCTGTAGGGAGGGGCAGTAGATCTGTAGGGAGGGGCAGTAGATCTGTAGGGGGGGCAGTAGATCTGTAGGGAGAGGCAGTACATACAGTGCCATGGAGCTAGCGTAAAGCCCATAGTGTGAGCCAGGATTAGCACCGAGGGCTGATATGTTCCTACAGGAGTCCCCTGAACTCTAGACTTCCAGGTCAAGTCCCACCACTGAGCCCTCGTATCCGCATGGGTCCACCCATCTGCCAAGCAGACCCTGCTGGCAGCCATTAGCTGATTACATCTCTACTACCTCACTCACACACTCACACACACCGACCGGCTTACAGCTCCACTAACCCTGGGCCTTTCATCAGTGGTCATCTGACCATTTGGGAATGGACGAGTTAATACAAGGTGTTGGAGGGAATTTGAGAGCATGTAGAATGCGTAGGTCAGTATTCTGTGTGTTATACCGTTTATAGTCAGGTTTGAGGTTTTGCATAGCTATAGAAAAAAATAATCTGAAAAACGAATTACTTCCTACTTGTTATGGATTTTAAGGTGATTTGAATCTATTAAAAAATGTCCAATAAATCACACGTGTAATTTGTTTCAAAGCACTTTATTATTTATGAAATGTTTAATAAAACGGTGTGTCTTGAAGAGCAAGCGACGGTGTGCCTGTGCTAGTCCTCAAGCGACGGTGTGCCTGTGCTAGTCAGCGACGGTGTGCCTGTGCTAGTCAGCGACGGTGTGCCTGTGCTAGTCAGCGACGGTGTGCCTGTGCTAGTCAGCGACGGTGTGCCTGTGCTAGTCCTTCTCCTCCTTAGGAAGACGAGACGAACAGGTGAAGAGGTTTTTGGCTTTCCAGAGGAATCCTCGTATCCCCTTCGTCTGGTTCTGTTCACCTACTGAGAAGAAAACAAACAGGGGTGACAGATATTCTTCTTCTACTCTTCTTCTTCTACTCTTCTACTTCTACTCTTCTTCTTCTACTCTTCTTCTACTCTTCTTTTACTCTTCTTCTTCTACTCTTCTTCTTCTACTCTTCTTCTTCTACTCTTCTTCTTCTTCTTCTACTATTCTTCTTCTACTCTTCTTCTTCTACTATTCTTCTTCTACTCTTTCTTCTACTCTTCTCCTGCTACTATTCTTCTTCTACTCTTCTTCTTCTACTCTTCTTTTACTCTTCTTCTTCTACTACTCTTCTTCTTCTACTCTTCTTCTACTATTCTTCTTTTACTCTTCTTCTTCTACTATTCTTCTTCTACTATTCTTCTTCTACTCTTCTTCTTCTACTCTTCTTTTACTCTTCTTCTTCTACTATTCTTCTTCTACTATTCTTCTTCTACTCTTCTTCTTCTACTCTTTTTCTTCTACTCTGTCCTTCTTCTTCTACTCTTCTTTCTACTCTTATTCTTCTACTCTTCTTCTACTATTCTTCTTCTACTATTCTTCTTCTACTCTTATTCTAAATGTGAGTCATCAAGCCAGTACTCACCACTGTGCAGCTTCCTGACTCCACAACACAGGTCGGACATCTGATCTGTGGTCTGTGACTGTAAACATTTAAATCAAATTAAAACAGACCAAAACACAGTATGAAAAAACTAAATATGATGTTATTCCTGACCCTATAAAACTATAACTTAACCAAAGTAAATGATTTATTTATGTTGTATGTAGTTGTATGAGGAGATGGTGAAGAGAATGGGGGATGATGGAAAGACAGACATATCGTGGACTATCAACGATGTCACGCCGAGATAACTGTCATTTACTTCCGTTTTTCTTATCCCCCACGACAACCCAGCTTGAGTGACAGTTAGAGAGAATGTAACGGAACAAGGAGGCGGGGTATCTCACCAGTGGGAGTGTCTGAAGAGAGAGAGCCGGGCCTGTCCTCGGCGTCTCCCTGGCAGGAATGTCAGGCTTTGTTTTCAGGTGAGCCTCGGCCCACTCCTGAGCCTCTCTCTGATCAAGCTTATCTGTTACAGCATTCTCAATCTCCTCCAGGATCAGCTCTCTGGAACACTTAATGATGTTTTCCACAAGCTCCTGAGCCGCGGCTCGTAGCTGCCGATCTAACGTCGTGTCTTCAGAGGCAGCGGTCTGGGGGAGGATATCAGAGTCCTCGATATCAGAGTCCCCGATGTCCCCAGTGTCCCCGGTGTCCTCTGCCCTCAGGGGGGCGCTGGGAGGCGCAGAGGTCAAAAGGCTCCTCTCTCTCGTGACCTGAATGACAGACACCCCCAATCACTTTAGCCGTGTGTACTCGCGCTGCCTCCAATATAAGCTCCTCGCTCACACCCTCGGGGTCAAGGGTCAGAAGTTTCTGTTCCTTGAGGAGGACGTCCACGGCGAGCAGGATGACCTTGGCGGTGTGTGCCAACGCCCGCCCTCTAGGAGGAGCACTTCCTCAGGGTCCTCACAGGCGTGGCAGACGCCTGGCTCAAACTCCTTGATGGTCTGGAGGATGGAAGCCTGGAGGACTAGGGCCGTGTGGGCCTGAGCTGTCCTCAGAAGAAGCTCTTCCGTCAGGGCCTGAGGAGCTCCGCTCTGGGCCTGGATCTCCAGCGCCTGGATCTCCAGCGCCGGCTCCCTGGAGATCAGGTGGAGGGACTCCTGGACGACCATCGGCAGCGTGAGGCCTGGGTTCCTCCTGAAGGCCCTGCTCCTCTGGGGCCAGAGGGGCTCTGGAGGGGGCAAGGATCAAAGACCTGTCCTACTTAACAAACACATGGATCCCCTCGCTACCTACGCCTCCTGGTCCTGGACGATGAGAGAGGGGGGGAAAGAAGCCAACATGGTTTTGGGGAGGTCTGTCGGCTCTTCCTGGTGATCCACGTCGAAGGTGCCTGGATCACCATAGTGTGAGAGCCCTAGGTGTCTGTCTGACGCCACTCCGCCTCTACTGGTAGACTGCGAGGATTGAGGGCAAGAGTCTCCACCTTATGGTCCTCGATAAGCAGGTCGACACAGGATCTAATTACTTGTTAGACAAGAGCCCCAGACGTTGACCGCTACTGAAGTATCGATCTAGAATACGACCGAATCACGTGGAAATATATAGGATTGATGATAACGAAATGGGGATGAGATCACAGTATATTAACGATAACAATAATACAAATGATAATGAAACTCAGTCGTCGAAAATGACCATAAGCTCTGTATTAAGTGCGTAGATGGCACACTGTTTATGTAAGTGTTGTTCAGGTATTTTCTGGGGAGTGGTAGCTGGTTTGTGTTGAAAGACAGAGGGGAAGGGAGCAAGGGCAAAGCTGTTTCCCAGAAAGCTAATGAGGCTTTAAACTCCAGCGACAGGCACTCCCACGACGCAGCTAACGGACAGCTAACGGGACAGCTAACGGGACAGCTAACGGGACAGCTAAACCACAACACCCATCACCCACACGCTCTTTCCCCCCCCTCCCCTCCTTACACACACACACACAATTATTCCGATATACACAACTAAATAATGTACATGTCGTGCGAAGTAGGGTGCATCAAAAAACGATTTTCTTATTTGTATCCGCGAGATTGTATCCTGTTTCTACTGTAATCTGGGAGGCAGAGTGGGATATACGGTGACGCTTGACGGATTAGGGGCCCGAGTGTCTCTCTCTCTCTCTCTCTCCCCCCTCTCTCTCCCTCCCCCCCCCTCTCTCTCTCTCCCTGTCCTCCCTCTCTCTCCCTGTCCTCCCTCTCTCTCTCCCTCTTCCCCTCTCTCTCTCTCCCCTCCCCGCCTCTCTCTCTCTCCCCCCCCCTCTCTCTCTCTCCCCCTCCCCCCCCCCTCTCTCTCTCTCTTCCCCCCGCCTCTCTCTCTCTCTCCCCCCCCCCTTGCCTCTCTCTCCCTCTCTCCTCCCCCCCCCCTCCTCCCTCCCCCCCTCTCTCCCCCCCCCCTCTCTCCCCGCAGCAGAAGGCCTCCGCTACCAAATCCCAGGTTTTAAACCCGGGGGAGGTCTCACAGATTATGATGTAACTCAGTCCCTGTCCGTCACGACAGGCTGGGAGGGGGAAGGTACGATCAGAGCCTGTTTAAGGAGAGCCTTGCCATTCCTCATTAAGCCCCATTGAAATGGAAGTATCCCGAGAGTGGGAGTTCTCTTAGATTATACATTCTCTGGTAGGATCGTACGGAGGGTTGTAGAGGTCAGTGAGTTTGCATGGAAGGGCAACTACGGCACATCGATATGACAAAGCATTTGGGACCGTCGAAGAGAGAAATGTGTATGAGATTGTATGTATGTGAGAGTGTATGTATGTGAGAGTGTATGTATGTGTATGAGAAATGTGTCTGGTAGAAAAGACAGTATTTTGACTAGATGTGGTGATGTTTGTCATGAATATAATTCGATGTCTTGAATTTAACCTATAAGGAATTTAGACAACAAAAGCCGTTTGACAGGGGAACAGTGGACACTTTATTGGACTTCTTGAAACATGGACGTCTGGAGTGTTTTAAACTTCTGGCATATTGAAACCATCGTGTCATAATTACAACTGTAATGTGTTGAGCATTTTCTGCAAACTGACAAAGAGATTTTTTAAGATTAGATTTTTGTTCCACATAAATACAAATATCAAGTATGCTCCCCACCCCAAATTTACAAACCCAGTACCACAATTGACTTCAAAAAGAGTCCATCCTATTTAAAAAATACTCTGGCGAGAGCTACTCAGTCATGCATCTGGAACGAATCAGTGATATGAGCTGGTGTCAAAACGTCTGCTTGATTTATACACCGCAAATGCAATCAATTGGAAAACAAACAAAAAAAACAAAATAAAAACTTACTATATATCCTGAGTTAGTTCACTAATCCCAGCGTAAGTCAGGAGTTCAAAGGACGACTGGGAAACACCACAGAACAGGACACATATTTCAGAGGAATATTTCATTGAGTAGCTTCTGGGGGTGCGAGAGGTGTCACATGGGGTACGAGAGGGGGTCCGTGGTCGTCTAACACGAGAGAAGCACTTACGATACAGCAGTGATGCGTCTAGACAGAAGGATAGTTCCGTCCCCCCTCTATCTCTATGACAACGGAGCAAATAGAACTTTCGATATGGCACGGAGTTGTGTCCTGCATTCTAAGGATCATAAAGGAAAATAAAACAGGCTCGCACACTTGGAACATATAGTACCGAAAATCTAATCAACAAGACAGTGGTAAGTACTTCACAGGTGGTGGATTCCTCTGGTGTTTTTGGTTCGTCTTTATTTGCTAAAAGGTTTTTAAGTGTAAAGAAAATAAATACTAAGTACTCTCTAACCCTTGTAACACAATAGTCAACATCACAAAGCTAATCAAAAAGCAGCTAAATGGCAAAAGAAAATTATACAACAACCCTCTCCCCCCACCCTCTCCCCCCCCCAAAAAAGAACAACATCCTCTTTACATAGTAAACACAATAATGATAAATTCGTTGCTCTAATTTCCCCCGCAGATGTACATTTAAAAATATATTTTACATTGTACAGAGCTGGATGTGTGGAAACTGGCAATCCCTGTGGCGGCCATTTTGTGCCCTCTCCTCCTGCTGCAACACACTTGCAGGGGAGGAGGAGTCATTGTCACTGTTCCAGAGTCACAACTTCCACCGCCTGCCCGTCGAGAGTGACTGTGTTGTCGATGCGCGTGGCGATGGGCGCCATGGCGACCTGGACGGGCCGGTTGCCCTGGGCGAGGCTGGTGACCACAGTCTGGTACATGCTGACCGGGATCTGGACGAGACCTGCGGGGAGAGAACACCATACTACTGCAGGAGGAAGGTTGAGTCATGTGATGAACAACCTATGTATAACAATAGGGGCGGTGGCTGAGTGGTTAGGGAATCAGGCTAGTAATCAGCAGGTTACTGGTTCGATTCCCGGCTGTGCAAAAAATTATGTTGTGTCCTTGGGCAAGGCACTTCACCCTACTTGCCTTGGGGGGAATGTCCCTGACTGTACATACAGCAAATCACTCTGGATAAGAGCGTCTGCTTAATGACTAAATGTAAATAAGCAAGAGTAACAATACTTCGGATATTTTTTTTTGACTGAAGGGTGAGCTGCTGTTTGGACGGAGGCGATGCTGGGGGAGGGGGAGAGAGAGACAGAGACAGAGACAGAGACAGAGAGAGAGACAGAGACAGAGAGAGAGAGAGAGAGAGAGAGAGGGGCCATTCAGGGAGCCCGACACAGCCAGGCTGGCAGTGCTGCCTGAGGCCGCCATGTTAGAGTCTGTGGAACAATGCTCCGATTGAGCCTGAGTCCACCCCGTTCCCCCTCTACAGCTGTGTGTGTGTGTGTGTGTGTGTGTGTGTGTGTGTGTGTGTGTGAGAGAGGGGGGAGGTGTGGTGTGTGTGTGTGGAGAGGTGTGTGTGTGTGAGAGAGGGGTGGTGTGTGTGAGAGAGGGGGGAGAGGTGTGTGTGTGTGAGAGAGGGGGCGAGGTGTGTGTGTGTGTGTGTGTGAGGTGTGTGTGTGTGTGTGTGTGAGAGGGGGGAGATTATAACTGTGGTCACGTGGTGGGGCTCCGCCCTGCCCCACAAGCTGTCACCGGCACAGGGAGCTCAGAGACAGAGCTGGGGATGATGGGCCGAGCGTCCGCTGCATCCCTCCTCCTCCCCCCTCTACACCACTCCTCCTCCCTCTCTCTACATCTCATATCACTCCTCCTCCCTCTCTCTACATCTCATATCACTCCTCCTCCCTCTCTACATCTCATATCACTCCTCCTCCCTCTCTCTACATCTCATATCACTCCTCCTCCCTCTCTCTACATCTCATATCACTCCTCCGCCCTCTCTCTACATCTCATATCACTCCTCCTCCTCTCTCTACATCTCATATCACTCCTCCTCCCTCTCTCTACATCCCATATCACTCCTCCGCCCTCTCTCTACATCTCATATCACTCCTCCTCCCTCTCCCTACATCACTCCTCCCTCCCTCTCTCTACATCCCATATCACTCCTCCGCCCTCTCTCTACATCTCATATCACTCCTACACTCTCTCCATAAGTCTTGCATCACCCCTACACACACTCCCTACATCTCATATCACTCCTCCGCCCTCTCTCTACATCTCATATCACTCCTACACTCTCTCCATAAGTCTTGCATCACCCCTACACACACTCCCTACATCTCATATCACTCCTCCCTCCGCCCTCTCTCTACATCTCATATCACTCCTACACTCTCTCCATACATCTCAGATCACCCCTACACACACTCCCTACATCTCATATCACTCCTCCACCGCATTCTCCTCAGATCCTACATCACTCCTTTTATTTACTACTCTTTGTGATTCTTCTCATCAACCAATCTTTCATTTAGCTCTAAGGTGGACTCAGACCAGGCCTCCTTGTTAAAGCTAAGTGACAGCTTCAAGTTGAGCTAAATGAGATAATTGTGCTGGTTGTGATTGTGGCGCAGGGCTGAGTGCTGTCAGAGGCTCTGGCTTGAGGCTCCTGAGTGCTGATTGGCTGGACAGCCCACACACCATTAGCGTGACAGAGTGGCGTGCGCGTGTGTAGCGACAAACGACCGGCCAATCAGCCGCACACTTCAAACAACGGCTGCAGGCGAGTGTGTGTGTGTGTGTCTGGATAACGCGTGCTTCGGATGTTAGGTAGCTATCTACAAGATCTAGGCAATCAGCTGGGCCTAGTCCTGGGCACTTCAACCAGCCCTCTCCCATTCACCGTCAGGGAGATTAGGTAAGGGGGGAGGGAGGAGAGGGCAGGAGAGGTCAACAGTTTTATGAGTTAGGGTCAGGGAGGCAGGTGAAGAGGCTGTCATCACCTAGTGTCCTAGACAAGGACCGTTTAACAGCGATCACTGTGGAATGTAGCAGGTGTTAAAGGTTTATGATGATGTAAGTCAGTCACATCTCCATGCCGATTGTTATTTGATGATGCCTTACTGTCTACAGAATGGTACTTAACTCTGAATAAACTTGAGAAATTTAACAACTGTATTCTCTGAGATAGGACCTTCAATGAGCCAGAAATTCTCACCTTTAGTTTAGTAAAAAGTGCCATTTGAAATCATCTTCTGCCGTGATAGTGTTTATTATAGATGCCAGACCACAAGGTCCAATCTACCGTTCTCCGTTCTGAGAGAAAGCGTTGGATCAGCACAAACACAGTGATTTGACTGAACGCCAGATTGAGGCTAAACTCTAAGAAGGCGGGTTAGGGGTGCAGTTAGGGGTGCAGGGCTAGAGGTGGCCCTATGTCCATTTCTCTAAATACAAGCTAATCAGCTTTGGTGTTTAGACATGCACCTCACTCCTGACATGGTCATCCTAGGAATACAGCATGTGGGTAGAAGTGTTGCTTTGTGTGTGCTTAAATGTCAATATGAATGAGTGTGTGTGTTTGTGTGTGTGTGAGGGTGTGTGTGTGTGTGTTAGTGTGTGTGTTAGTGTGTGTGTC
>CAEFZP010003792.1:30000-35788 GCA_903064625.1 Mallotus villosus
CCACAGGTGACACTGTGACACTACAGGTGACACTACAGGTGACACACAGTGTTGGTGTGACTAGATCAGGTACCTGTACATGACTGAGGCTGTCTAACTGGAGCGTGAACAACACATAAGACAACCACTGCACATGCTCAGTAGGCATCACAGCCCTGCCTCTGCACATGCCCAGTAGGCATCACAGCCCCTGCCTCTGCACATGCCCAGTAGGCATCACAGCCCCCTGCCTCTGCACATGCCCAGTAGGCATCACAGCCCCGCCTCTGCACATGCCCAGTAGGCATCACAGCCCCTGCCTCTGCACATGCCCAGTAGGCATCACAGCCCTGCCTCTGCACATGCCCAGTAGGCATCACAGCCCTGCCACTGCACATGCTCAGTAGGCATCACAGCCCCACCTCTGCACATGCCCAGTAGGCATCACAGCCCCCTGCCTCTGCACATGCTCAGTAGGCATCACAGCACGTGAGGAGCACCAGTCGCTTGATTGTTATTTAAAAGAGATGGTCTGGATGATTTGAATGTCGGAGCCAGGCAGTAAGAAAGGTCTGAGGGCTTGATAGAAAGCACCGGAACAAACGCTGTCGCTTCAGGCACGGTTGGGAATACGACCATCTCAAGAGAATCATTTGCATGTTGGGAGCTTTGGTATTGTTACTCTGGCTCAGGAGGAAGGAAGAGATGGTGCAGCTGGTGGAGGGGGCAGGTGGTGGGTGGTGTGATGGGGGGCAGGTGGATGTGTGCTGGTGGAGGTGTGCTGGTGGTGGGGGCAGGTGGAGGGTGGTGGCAGGTGGAGGAGGGTGGTGAGGGGCAGGTGTAGGGTAGGTGGAGGGTGGTGGTGGAGGGCAGGTGGAGGGCAGGTGGAGGGTGGTGGAGGGTGGTGAGGGGCAGGTGGAGGGCAGGTGGAGGGTGGTGGAGGGCAGGTGGAGGGCAGGTGTAGGGTAGGTGTAGGGTAGGTGGGTGGTAGGTGTAGTGTGGGTGAGAGAGGGGTACGTACCAGTCCCGTCCTGCACCCCTGCCAGCGCCCCCACGGCGGCGGCCGTCTCTCCCGCCAGCACGATCTGCCCTCCGCCCTGCAGGGTGGCTTCAGCCAGCGTAGCTACGGCGTGGGCGGCCGCTTCACTGCAATACATACACACACACACCACACACACACACATCTCGGTTAAATACATACACACAGATACACACGGGTTACAATTCCTCACACACAGAGAGCTCGAGGGGTCGTGGGGTCGTGGAGGACCAGTAGCTCTCTCTCTCTCTCTGTCTCTCTGTCTCTCTCTCTCTCTCTCTGTCTTTCTCTCTCTCCCTCCCTCACCCACTGGAACATGCCAACAAATATATCCAAAAAGATCATACTATATCTAAAAGAAGGTTGAGGTGAGGGGATGGTAAGTGTTCGTGACACACGACCTGCCCGGCTCCTGAGACTACTGACAGGAGGGGCTAATTAGAGAAGGGGGGAAGGAGGTTGTGGATGTGGGGTGTGTAAGCTGCTTTACCATCGTGGAAGCTCTGCCACACACACACACACACACACACACACACACACACACACACACACGCACACACACCAACAGAAGGTCCTCATCAATCCTCACATCAGCACAACACACCGGGAAGCCGACCCCACGACCCTCACAGCTTAGTGACACGGCCAGGAGAGAGAGAGATAGAGAGAGAGAGAGAGAGATGAGAGAGAGAGTTAGCGAGATAGAGATCGACGATAGATAGAGAGAGTGGTTATCGCTATGTTGTTTTCGAGAGATCATAGGGTGTGTTAGAGACCTGGTGTGTCTCTCGTAGATCGATCGACGCTCGTATAGACGCTCTCTATCGGTCTGTGTTTCTGCTCTATCGACTCATGCTGGCTATCTTTTGCGCTATCTTCTCGTTCTTTTGTCTCTCTCCATCCTCAGTGTCTTTCTCCTCGTCATCTCGCTCACCTCTTTGTTACCTAGATCTTGCATAGGGTGAGATAGAGAGACGCATAGCGTGCAGAATGAGAGAAGGATGCCCTCTTCTTCACTCAGCAGGGAGTGTGGAGGTGAAGGGGAAAAGGGGACTGTGAGCGTGTTCTGTGAGGCGCTCTCGGACTCTGCTCACCTGAGTAAACACAGAGAGGAGGGGGGGGGGGGGGATGGGATGGGGGGGACCCAGGTGGGAGCAGGTAACAAGCCCCACGGGTAGAGAGCTGACACACAGGAGGGAACGATCTCCGTGGTACCCACTGACAAGATGCTGGCCGATGGGAAACGCTTCACAGGAAGGCGCTTCAAAACGATGGATAATAATCGGTTTGGTTTGTTAGAATATAGAAATGAAAGGAACAGGAGTGTGTATGTTCCGTTTCAGAACCACTTGTTGTGTTCAGGAAGCACGCGGCAGCCAGGAAGCACGCGGCAGCCAATCAGAGATGGAGAATTCCCCAGAACTCCAGATTGTTTTTTCAGAGAAAAAGCGTGGTTGCTGACTGAGCTTAACGACCAATTTGCACCATGGCAACCAGGAGAAGTCTCACTCTGCACAGGTGAAAGAGAATGAATGTCATGCTGAACCAGTGAGAGCCAGCCCCCCCTGTCATCCCGAGGGAGCAGGCTCCGTGTCACGACAGGGTGTCCCTTCATCCCTGACGTGAAGGTGCGAGAGAGCTTCTCCCCACCCAATTACTGACTTAGAGAATCACATGATGCTAGGGGAGAGGCCCTCCCTCCCCTGGTTACCCTGGTTACCCTGGTACCTCCCAGCTTCCCGGCAAACACAGCTACTCTCTGAGGGATGAGCGTTGGGGTCGAGTTCCTTTGAAGTGAAGGTCGACAAGGTCGCATACACCCTCACCCTTCACCCTCCTGTTCCTCCTCCCTCCACTCCCCTGTTTACTGTTTCCTCCCCCCTCCTCCCTCCCCCCTCTCTCGGGTCACTCTCTACCTAGTTCCTCCTTACCTCTCCCTCCTCCCGGTTTCCCCCCTCCTCCTTCCTGTTCCCTCCTCCCTCCCCCTCCCCTTCTCCTCCCCCCTCTCTGGGTCCCTCTCTACCTGTTCCTCCTCGCCTCTCCCCTCCCCTCCTCCTCCTCCTCCCCCTCCCCTCCCCTCCCCTCCTCCCTCTCTCTCTGGGTCCTCTCTACCTGTTCCTCCCCCTCCCCTCCTCCTCTCCTCCTCCCTCCCCTCCCCTCCTCCTCCCCTCCTCCTCCCTCCCCCTCTCTGGTGTCCTCTCTTCCCTGTTCCTCCTCCCTCTCTCCCCTCCCCTCCCCTCACCCTCTCCCTCACCGGCTCTCCCTCCCCTCTCGGCCTCCCCCTCCCCCCCTCCCCATCCCCCTCGCCCTCCCCTCCCCTCCCTCCCCTCCCCTCCCCTCTCCCCTCCCCTCCTCCTCTCTGTTTCCTCTCTACTCACTCCTCCTCCTCCCTCCCCCTCCCCCTCCCCTCCTCCTCCCTCCTCCCCCCTCCCCTCCCCCCTCCTCCCTCTCTCTCTCGGGTCCCTCTCTACCCTGTTCCCTCCCTCCCTCCCTCCTCCTCCCTCCCCTCCCTCCTCCCCGCTCCCTCCTCCTCCCCTCCTCCTCCCTCCCCCTCTCTGGTCCTCTCTACCTGTTTCCTCCTCCCTCCGCTCTCCCCGCCCCTCCCCCTCCCTCACCCGTCCCCTCCCCTCCTCTCCTCACCCTCCCCTCCCCTCCCCTCCCTCTCCCCTCCCTCCCCTCCCCTCCCCTCCCCTCCCCTCCCCCTCCCCCCTCTCTGGGTCCTCTCTACCTGTTGAGCGCCATGGTGACGGTGGTCCCAGGGTGCATCTCCTGTGACGCTGCGACGGCAGCCTCCGCTAGCGAGGCGACGGCCTGCGTGGCCTCAGACACGTGGTCTGGATGGTCATCTCACCTCCCTGCAACGGGGCCCAGTTTCTGATCCACCTCCGGGGGGACAGAGGCAGGGTGGAGAGGGGCAGGGGGAACACACACACTCACACTCACACTCACACGCACACCACACCACACTCACACGCACACTCACACGCACACACTCACACTCACACACTCACACACTCACACACTCACACACTCACACACTCACACACTCACACACTCTCACACACGCTCACACACTCTCACACACTCTCACACACTCTCACACACTCTCACACACACACACCCACACACACACACACACACACACACACACACACACACGAGGCCCGGTCGTCGTGGTCACGGCGAGAAGGAAGTGACACGTGGAGCGGACACTTACAATGATCTGTGGTGACACAATCCATGGGACTGGCGCGGCACACCGCCGCCAGGTGCTGGGGATGAGAGACAAGCGGTGATGTCAGAGGCGGGGCGTACCAACCACTACAACTTTATTTAATGCATTACAACATCACATGTGTGTGTGAGAGTTGTGTGTGTGTGTCTACACTCTCCGTCCGTCACGGTGTGTGTGAGTGTGTAGGTGTCTACCTCTCCGTCCGTCACGGTGGAGTAGTTGACCTGAGCCACGGTTTACTCCAGGTAGCTCGGAGGCGTCGGCTAGAGTAGCCACCGTGGCTCCTGTGCCCACCTGGAGCACACAGCTAGCATTAGCAACGCATCAGCAACGCATTAGCAACGCATCAGCAACGCTTCAGCAACGCGTCAGCAACGCACCATCAACACTCGCTCTCCAGGGCTCAATAAAACCACACAGCAGCTAAAGAATAGCTGGTGTTGAGTCACAGAGGTTCACAGGGCCGGTCCCCACTCCCCGTGACCCCCAACTCTTCCCACCCCTGACTCCCCCGTCCCCACCTCCCCCACTCCCAGACTCCCCCCACCTCTCCCCCACTTCTCTCTCTCCCCCCCCTGACTCCCCCACCTCTCTCCCACCCCTGACTCTCCCCCTACCTGTATGAGTGACACAGTGCCGTCTGGGTTGTTGACCGTCTGCACGACGGTCTGCGAGGGCACCAGGTGTGCGATGCTCTGGGTGGTGGTCATGTGGTGCTGGGGGACCTGCTGGTCCTCGAAGGCGTACAGCAGGTCCTCACGGCCGTGCTGCTTGTAGCAGTTCTTCACGATGGTACGTAGCGCCTGCGTCCACGACACCTGGGGAGGAGGAGGGGGGGAGGGGGGTCAGGGGTCATTAGAGACCATCGAGAGATCTAACATTCCTGTTGTAGTGTTCTAGAGATCCCTGTTCTCGCGCAAAACGTTCTGGAGATCCTCGAGGTTGTTCTCCGTGTCGTGCTGTGTGGAGGGGCAGTGCTGTGTGGAGGGGCAGTGTGGTGCTGTGTGGAGGGGCAGTGCTGTGCTGTGTGGAGGGGCAGTGCTGTGTGGAGGGGCAGTGTGGTGCTGTGTGGAGGGGCAGTGTGGTGTGGAGGGGCAGTGTGGTGCTGTGTGGAGGGGCAGTGCTGTGCTGTGTGGAGGGGCAGTGTGGTGCTGTGTGGAGGGGCAGTGCTGTGGTGGAGGGGCAGTGTGGTGCTGTGTGGAGGGGCAGTGCTGTGCGGAGGGGCAGTGTGGTGCTGTGTGGAGGGGCAGTGCTGTGCGGAGGGGCAGTGTGGTGCTGTGTGGAGGGGCAGTGTGGTGCTGTGTGGAGGGGCAGTGCTGTGTGCTGTGTGGAGGGGCAGTGTGGGTGCTGTGTGGAGGGGCAGTGCTGTGCTGTGTGGAGGGGCAGTGCTGTGCTGTGTGGAGGGGCAGTGCTGTGCGGAGGGGCAGTGTGGTGCTGTGTGGAGGGGCAGTGTGTGCATGTGTGCTGGAGGGGCAGTGTGTGCGTGTGAGGGGCAGTGTGGTGTGGAGGGGCAGTGTGTGCTGTGGAGGGGCAGT
>CAEFZP010003793.1:0-17500 GCA_903064625.1 Mallotus villosus
GGGGGAGGAGGAGGGAGGAGGAGGGGGGAGGAGGAGCAGCCTGGACGGGGGGCCCCCCCCCTTGCCTCCTGGCCCCCTGCCCCCATCCCCTACACCCCCCCCTTTCGGCCGGAAGACTCAGGGTGAAGCTGTGTGGGAGGAGGGACGGTCTCTCCACCCCACCCTCTTTTCCCCCACACCCCCCCACACCGCCCACTCTACTCCCACAACCCCCCCACATCCCCCAATCCCACCATCCAGCACCGTTGCACCTCTAAACCTGAAGAAGGGGTAACCCTCGGGGGGGGGGGACTTTGGAGTTTTTGCGCTCTGTTCTGGACCTGAGGATAAGAGATAACAAAATGTAAACAGTGAACATTGGTACCTGCTGAGAGGAGTGAGGGTGAGGGGAGGGAGAGGGTGAGGGGAGGCGACGGGATGCAGGGGAGGGCGAGGGAGGGAGGGGGAGGGGAGGGGAGGGTGAGGGGAGGGGAGAGAGTGAGGGGAGGGGAGGGGGCGGGAGGGGCGGGGAGGGAGGGAGGGGAGGGGAGGGGCAGAGGGACGCGGGGAGGGGAGCAAAACCCGACCTATCTACGTCCACAGCGACCCTTACGTCAGATCATAAACAGATGCATTCTTTTAACTAGTACGATGCAAAGACAACGTATATTACATAGAAAACACTCAGAGATTGCAGTAGGTCTGTTCTGATATCTGGCCATTGATTTTACAAACTAGCATGGGCGCGAGACAGGACGAGAAAGGAGAGCGGGGTCGGAGCTTCGGCGCGCAGGAAGACGACGCGTACAGTCAATGCCACAGAGACAGGAGCGGCGCATTGAGAGCCGCAAAGCGCGCGCGTGCTGAGACGGACCCTGGAGCGCGGGCGCGAGATCGCGCGAGACGTATGAGCGCGCGCGCGCGAGCAGCGAGCGGAACAAAGAAGGAGCGGGCGCGCGCGCGAGCGAGAGCGGGCGCTGCGCGTGCGAGAGCGCTCGCGCTCTCCGCGAGCAGAGCAGAGAGAGAGTCGCGCTCTCAGTCGCTCGCGAGTGAGATGCGACGAGCGCTAGATCGCGAGCGACGTCGCGCGCAAGATCGCTCGCGACGCTAGATAGCTTTACCAGACGCAGCTACACTCTCTCGCGATCTCTCTCGCACAGTCTCTCTGCTAGCCGCTCTCTCTCAGTCACACTTGGCTACGTCTCTTGCAGCGTCGCTTTCCCTCTCTTTCTTCCGTCTCACATCTCTCTCACAGGTCTGGGTGTGGTGTGCGGTCTGTCGTATTGTGTGTGTGTGTGTGTGTGTGAATGTGTGTTTGGGTAGGTGTTGTGGTGTGTGTGTGCATGTGTGTAGCTCAGGCAGCACTCAGACTGGGTTCAAACAGTTACAGACGTCTACAGCCTCTAACAGTTACATACGTCTACAGCCTCAATCAACAGTTACAGACGTCTACAGCCTCTAATTCAACAGTTACAGACGTCTACAGCCTCTCTATGCCTCTCTACAGCCTCTAACTCAATAGAGCCGCCAGGTTAAGGCTAGGGTAGGACAGGGGGGTGAGGCCAGGGCTGGGGCTAGTGTAGGACAGGGGGTGAGGCCAGGGCTGGGGCTAGGGTTTGTAGGACAGGGGGTGAGGCCAGGGCTGGGGCTAGTGTAGGACAGGGGGTGAGGCCTGGGCTGGGTAGGGGTGAGGGAAGGGAGGGAGGCAGGGGGGGGGAGAGAGGGTTTTAGTGAACAGCAACAACAAGCTAACACGGAACAAGAGATAGCCAGGTACATACCTCACAGTTAACCAGGCCTGGAGGTACCTCACCTCACAGTTAACCAGGTCTGGAGGTACCTCACCTTACAGTTAACCAGGTCTGGAGGTACCTCACCTCACAGTTAACCAGGTCTGGAGGTACCTCACTTACAGTTAACCAGTCTGGAGGTACCTCACCCACAGTTAACCAGGTCTGGAGGTACCTCACCTCACAGTTAACCAGGCCTGGAGGTACCTCACCTTACAGTTAACCAGGTCTGGAGGTACCTCACCTCACAGTTAACCAGGTCTGGAGGTACCTCACCTCACAGTTAACCAGGCCTGGAGGTACCTCACCTCACAGTTAACCAGGTCTGGAGGTTAAGACCCCACTCTGTCTGTAGACGGAGATCAATGTCCGCCTGCACTTCACCCTGAGACTCCGGCTGGGTCGATACAGAACGTTGACCTGGCCGGCCAGCCCCAGCCCCAGCCATCCCCACGGGGCTGTGCATTAAGGAATGAGAGACACACACTGGCTTACACTTAAGTACAGTCACACACACTCACACACACAGACATGCATGCTCTAACACATCCACACAGAGATACACACTCTCTCTCTCTCACACACACACATGCTTCAGTTGGTCCATATGCTTCTGAAGTTCATTTCTTCATTGCATTCTTCAGGAAGACGTGAAATAGAATGTTAAAACAAAGGCAGGATAACTTCAGGGGTTAGGGGTAAACAAAGCATAAGACCCAAGTGACCAAGGGGAATTCTTTTGGCTCCATTAAGCAAGCATTTACATGAATTACTATCTAATTAAAATTAAACAGCTCATTAATAACTTTGTGGTGGGGCCTGTGGAAGTTCCGTGGGTGTGTGAGTGTGTTACTGTGGGGTGGGGTGTGTGTGTATGGTGTGTAGGGGTGTGGGTGTGTGTGGTGCTGGTGTGCGTGTGTAGGTGGTGTGCGGTGTGTGTGCGTGTGTTTGTGGTGTGTTAACCAGAAGACGAACTGAGGAATAGGGATCAGGCAATAAGAGAGAAAGATACGTTACATACACACAGGAATGTCTATCTCTATGCCATCTGGTCTAGACGCAGAGGGAAGAGAGAGAGAGGGCAGAGCGCTGATAGAGAGAGCAGAGAGAGGAAAAGAGAGAGAGAGAGAGAGAGAGAGAGAAAAAGAAAGAGAGACAAAGAGCAGAGATGTAGAGAGAAGAAAGAAGAGAGAGAGAGAGAGATGAGAGACGAGAGAGGAGAGAGAGAGAGAGTAGAAGATGAGAGAGAGAAGAGAGAAAAAGATCAGCAGAGAGAGAGATGAGAGAGAGAGAGAGAGGAGAGATGAGAGAGAGAGAGACAGAAAAGAGAGAGAGAGGGAGAGAGAGAGAAAAATGAGAGAGATAGTAGAGAGAGAAAGAGAGAGAGAGAGAGAGAGACGAAGAGAGAGAGAGAGAGAGAGAGAGAGCAGATCGAGAGAGAGAGAGAGAGAAGCGAGCGAGTTACGAGAGACAGCAGAGAGAAAGAGAGAGACAGATGAGAGAGAGTACGTCTCGAGAGCAGCTGCCGCTCTCTATCTCTCTCTCACTCTCTCTCTCTCTCACTTATCTGCTCTCATTCTCTATTACTCTCTTCTTACACCCTCTCATTCTGTCTCTCTCTCTCTTTCTCTCTCTCTCCCTCTCCTCTCTGCAGGATGGAGGAGCTATGTGGTTGACATGCTTACACACGCAACATGCTTACACACTGTCAACATGCTTACACACTGTCAACATGCTAACACACGCAACATGCTAACACACTGTCAACATGCTTACATGTTGGTTAATGATGGTGGTGGTGGTGATGTGATGATGATGATGTGATGGTGGTGGATGGTGATGGTGATGGTGATGGTGATGGTGATGGTGATGGTGATGGTGGTGTGGTGGTGGTGGTGGTGGTGGTGGTGATGGTGATTGTGATGGTGATGAATAACAAGAAGAGGAAGGCTGTATATGCTATGTTTTTAAAAAGTAGCAGGGAAGTTCCCGCTGATCTCTCAATCCCCGTATCTGAACATGAAGCACATCAGCACAAGGACCCAAACTAGCAAACACACTGAAGCTGTCTCCGCTCAGCGTGTGGAGGACCAAGCGCCTCCCAAATCCAGGAGATTGTCCCACAGCCCAGCACCGACCAGGGGAGAGAATAATGATGTGACAGACCTTTGGAGATAGAGAGAGAGAGAGAGAGAGAGAGAGGGAGAGAGAGAGAGAGAGAGAGGAGAGAAGAGAGAGAGGAGAGAGAGAGGAGGGAGAGAGAGAGAGAGAGAGAGAGAGAGAGAGAGAGAGAGAAAGAAGGACCCAAATGTATTCAGGTGCATGCATCTCACCTCTCCAGCCATGAGCTGTTTACCTCTCTATCAGCTGCAGAGTAGAGGCAGGGTCCCATCCATATTCACACAGCTCAAACCCTGTGCTTATCTCCACACCTCCCTCCAAACCCTCCCCCAGTTGCACTCCGTACATACATACATACATAAACACGCCTTTATGGAAGTAGGAGGTAGTTCAGGAGGCGTGGCAGGGGTTGGAAGGTGCATGGTTGGGGGGGGATAAGGATCACCTTGAATTCAAAGTAGAGGATTGTGGGTCTTGTGTGGACAAACTGGTACTGAGCCACACAGCCCAGGACTAAGACAGCCACCCACAGGAGGGGTTAGAGTGCAGCGATTCTATGGAATAGTTTTGTTGATGATAGCCTCATCAGTGTTAGATGTTTGGTTTCATTGCATTTCTTGTTCTTATTTAATTTATCCGGATCGTTTTGTACTTGTAAAACGTTGTGCTTACGGAAGAGGAAAACGTGCGTTGCGGTCACTGATCACGCGGATGTCAGACACTTCTAAACTCTGGTTCTTGGTTTGACAATTCTCGAAATTGCAGCAATGGGTGTACTTGAGAATGTTTTATACGGTTTCTATTGAGAAGAAGTTATCCTATATAGATGCGTCATACATTAATTTGACCGCCGTTAAAGCCGTTGAAATATTTATATTCAAACCAGGACAGTGCCATTGTTTTACGCGCTTCCACCCCATATAAATGTAGCTTTATATGGCCAAGAGAGTAATTATGTTGGGGGGGTTTTTAAGACAGAAGAGGCGGGGAGTGGAGGACGAGGGAGAAGTCTTTTCATAGAACTGGCTGGCTCGAGACCACAGACGCATTCTGAGAAGGGGGAACCGGTACCCCATTCCTCTGCGCGTGCGGTGCTGGTTGGGGATTGAAGTTAGGAACTCTCTCCGCGACTAATTGCGCGCGATGTCTTTCATGAATATTCATCCCGGCGTGTTCAGCCCCTCGCCTAATTAGCCGGGAGATAGAGGGAGAAAACTCGCACCTTTCACCACAAGAGAAACGTTCCCTTCGCATTCTCAAGGGGACGCTGGCAGAATAGTCCCGGTTCATTAGCCAAAAAGTAAAGCGAAAAAAGTTACCTGAAGAGCGCGGGACGTTTTGGTCTCCGGGATTGAACAGGCAAATGGTTTACTGAAATTGCATAGTTAGAGCCTATTACGCATGTCCATCAAAAAGGACAGAATGTGGAAAAATGCAATTATTTTACGGCAAAACTGGGGATATTATTGTGTTCTGTCGCTTTCGTTTTTGCATAGCATGAATTCCTTACAGAGCAAATGTAACGGTCACAACATCCTACTCTACGGAGGGAGAAGCGTTCAACGTCAAACCGAGGGTCATAAACTTTTAGATTTTTGGGGTCTATTTTATGTATTTAAAAACAATCGATACAGTGCGGCAAATGTATGCCTGGCAGATGTAGAGTAAGACATGCACCACGAAAGAGAACATTCAATAATTTATCGTTGTCAAAGTTTTAGGAACTGTACTGAAGTGGCCATCGGCACTAAAAATCTCAGTTTAGTTGGGCTGGTGGATTTTCGCCTTTCCCACATTGCCGATATACCCCGGCAGCGTGACACACTAACAGTTTAATTTAACTGCTCGACCGAGTGTTAGACAGGGGGTTTGCTGTAGACCGAGTGTTAGGCAGGGGGTTTGCTGTAGACCGAGTGTTAGACAGGGGGTTTGCTGTAGACCGAGTGTTAGACAGGGGGTTTGCTGTAGACCGAGTGTTAGACAGGGGGTTTGCTGTAGAGGACATGACGCCGACGGTCAACTGCAGATGGAAACAAAATAAGTGGTTTGACATTCAATGTAGACTATATAGACTGTATTTATATATATACTATATAGACTGTATACAGGACACAGTGCCCGACACAATGCAGAGTAAATCTGATGTCATTAGGCCTAAACGGTTCAACGTGTATTGATATGTTGTCATGTTATGTTATTATTAGTTGTAATTATTCCCTAATGGTCATAAAACATCTCTAAGAAAATCTTCTTTAATGTTGCTTGGTTTTTGGTTATTTGGTTTAAAACAACAACTTCAGCAACCTCATGCTATATGTCTTCCTGGCTGGAGGGTAAAGGGCTGGCGGCGCGGGGTGGGCTCCGCTCACACTGCGGGCTCGGCTGTGCGGGTGCGTGACATGCTACCTGGTTGTCAGTGAATTACCGTGGACAGGTCTCACGTGAGGCATCATCGCGTCACACAGCATGGCAGGGAGTGCGAGCGAACATTGCAAAAGTTTTAATCCAGGCCACAGGCCTCGTGGGTTACGAAATACACGGAACACAATAATGAGGAAATCATTCGCACTAAAACAATGAATTAACTATATTACGTATAATTTTTGGTTAGGGTAAGTTCAACTGTATATATATCGGCTATATATCGCTATATATCGCTTGAGACAAACCAAGAAATAGGGGAGAAGGCGTGTAGATCATTTTAGCCCTGACTGTAACCGCATACAGAAACAGGGTCGAGGAAGCCTATTCAGAAAGGGTATCATTTCTCATAATGGAGCCGTTAAAAATTGACATTGTTATTTTTGGATATGATCACCATAGATGTATATAATCTAGTATTCATATATATCTATGAGGGTCACCCCTTGCTTCCTTGTGCTCAATATTCAGCAACAATGAAACTTTATAATTGTCTTACGCAATCTTTTTTTTTGTTTTTTTTTGAGGACCAATCATATCTAGCCTATTTCTCTTCCTTTTCCTGTTGGGTCTATCATTCATCAATGGGATCTGTGTGACCCCTTTTAACGCACTCTCCATGGCAACGTTGCGCGCCCGGGCAAAAATTCACCTCGTTCCACAAAAGGCCATATTCTTTACAAAGAGACGCGCGAGCATCTGGAGCGAGGTTTTTGTCTTTCTCTCGCTTTCATTCTCTCCCTCTCTCTTTCTCTTTCTCCCTCTCTCTCTCTTTCTCCTTCTCTCTCAATATCTCTCTTTCTCTCTTTCTCTCTCTCTCTCTTTCTCTCTTTCTCTCTCTCTGTCTCTATCTATCCTGAACTACTCGTTGACTAGAAAAGTACAAGAGTTGGTCTGTGTGAACTTCTCCGGCAGACAAGACAGATGTTTATAGACTGGAAGCGGAGGATGACTGCATGGGAAAGTATCTTCATGAGTTCACGTTATGACTCCACAGTTCCACACATATCCGGACGGGATCAGCGCGAGGGCCATAACGCCGCAGTGAGACTTAGCCTATAGTGAAGGTCTCATGCAGATCAGAGGGTATTTAAATAGAAGATTATTATGTCACATATAAATCGCATACATATTTTTTTTATTCTTTCATTTGGCCTATTCAATTACAGTTGTTCTACATTAATTTATCCTATCCAGTTATTATTATGAAAGAAGTGGAGAAAATGTATTTTAGCCTTTGTTATTGTTAGAACCGATTAGACGATTTACCACATAGGGTACAGTTTATAATATATCATATTAGCCTATAAAAAATGAATCAAAAGGGAAATAACATCAGGATATTGAAAAGCTATTTTTTATTTCCTTGCTTTGAAACCGATAAGGGATAGCGCCCTGCCACGCAAACCGCAATAGTTATGATCTAAATAAAGGATAAATAGGATAATTCCGAAAAAAGTATGACCAACCCGTCCGTAACTAAGACCCTTAATTACACCTGAATAACGCCTGGGTTTGTCTCCCAACATTCGTCTAAAATAAATATATAAAGGATGGTCTGAGAAAACCACGCCTTTCAAGAGATGATGACGAGAACTTGTGACCCCAAGAACATCTTATAGACACACGCGCTACATCCCTCACTGTCGAGACAGACTTTAGCAAGGACAGAGCCGGACAAACCGGCAGACTTACCATCAACCGTGTGCAAGTCCCGGATTAAAAATGAATAGTAGACGGACTTCTTCTTTTAAAACCAAAGAGCATTCAAATGTGAAAGATGACAACAAACACACAAACATGCGTTTGAGATTATATTTAAAAAACTGCGTTCAGGTGAATAATTAAAATAGGATTGATGCCTGAAATATCTTCCAAAAAGCTCCCGTTTTAGAGAGAGTGGAACATGTGCCTGATTGCAGAGTTTTAGGCGACTGGAACGGGAGAGATGTAAGATTTGTTTAAAGCCCCGCATTTCCATTTAAGAACGTGATTGTGTTTGCAAAGATCCCTTTCAATCTTCGTATCTCCCCCCACTCTTCCCTCGGCGTCTCCGAAGCTGCTTTGCAATTCATAGAATTGGTAATTTGCTATTGGGACAAAACGTGAAGGGAAAAATAATCAGATCAACGGGGAGAGCAGAGAGAGGGAAGCCAGGAGGGAGAAACAGGATTTCTCTCTAAGTTGCTGTTTAGTAAAATGCTTCGAGAGAACACCACAGCATATCCACGTCTGTCTTTATCCCGCCTTCGCACAAGTCCACATTTTGTCAAATTGTACGTTTTTCCCAATATTATTTGGTGTCAGGGTTAGATACTTTTAGATTAAATAGTCTATATGTTACATTTAAGGCCAAATATAACATAATATAACATTCTATATCTGCCTTTGTATCTCATTGAAGCCACGACAAAGACATTATGTATATTAATTCTCATTTTGTTTTAGTATTTTTTATCGATTTTGAATATTAAAATCAGTTTATACTTTGTATCCCGATGCTGAAATAGTCTTTAATTATTACTAATAATATTATTTATATTATTATTATTTGCCTATTATTAGTAGTATTTGTGTGGGTTTGTGTGTACGTGAGTGTGTGTGTGTGTGTGTGTGTGTGTGTGTGTGTGTGTGTGTGTGTGTGTGTGTGTGTGTGTGGTGTGTGTGTGTGTGTGTGTGTGTGGTGTGTGTGTGTGTGTGTGTGTGTGTGTGTGTGTGTGTGTGTGTGTGTGTGTGTGTGAGAGAGAGAGAGAGAGAGAGAGAGAGAGTGTATGTGCTTGTGTATTAGTGCCAGAGAAGGAGAGAGACCATAATATCAAAGCATGTGGGGATGAAGAGATCATTGAAAATTACAAAAGCCATAATTACTGATTGTGGGTCTTTGATATGAGGAAACTGTATTAAATCGGATGGACTTTCGCTATCTCGTGATACTTATAGCCGTTTTATTCGTCGATACACATCAGACCCACCTCATTTACATGCATCTTATGCGTTGATTGCAATTAACATCCCATAATAGTATTGTAGGTGCCGGTATCAGTGACCCTCAGATAAAAGTGGAAAGGGGGATTTGGTAACCCCGTATATAGATCCCCTTACTCCCCCACGTGGTTATTTGCAAAACAACCCGACCGAAAGCCAGCGAATCCTAATCATCTCCCTCAGTTTCCACGAGCCCTCGGCGCCTCGTCCGGGGCAGGGAACGGACGGAATTATGTTTTAAACGAGTAACCGGGATCAGAACACCCAACCGCCAACAAAGCAGCATTTGACAGTGTTTGAAATCTAGGGCACTGCAGCGAGCGTTATAGCTTGTGAAACAAAAATACTATTGTAACATATACATTGTACACGTTCCCATATCGTGTATAAAACAGAAACCGTATCATTTTCTGCGCGTAAAATGCGCTCTGCAACGTTCTGAAACGTTGCGCCTATTGAATATGCCTCTCGTGGGCTTGAATCGGTGAGGAGCCAATACAAGCAAAGAGGAGGCGTGTCCTCGCGCGCCCGAGACCTCCCAGAGCAGGTTGTTGCGTTTTGGCTCTAAAGCCCAGAGACCTCCGAAGTGCTCGTCAGTTTTCGAAGTCGGAGCCATGGCGACAACAGCTCAGTATATTCCGCGGAATAACTCCTTACCGTCCAACCCGCTCATGCATCCGGATTCGGATAGGATGCATCAGGGGACGACTTACCGAGAGGTGCAGAAAATGATGCACCACGAGTACCTGCAAGGGTTAGCGGCGACCAACACGGGACATCCGATGAGCCTGACCCACCACCAGTGGCTGCCCAGCTCCAACACGGACTGGACCAGCGGGACCCACATCGGCCAACAGGAGCACAACAAAGCGAGCGTCCAGGCGAGTCGCGAGGACCTGAGCAGCGGGTTCCACCACAGATCTCACCTGGTCCACCAGCAGACGCAGAGCGCGCACCACGGCTCGTGGGCACCGACCACGACACACCACTTGTCCCCGCTGTCCCCTGCGTCCAACGGCCACCAGTCATTGGTCTACTCGCAGCCGGGATACACGAACCTCAACGCCATGCTGAGCCCGCAGCCCGCGTCTCTGCACCACGGCATGCGGGACCCGCTGCACGATGACGCGGGTAGCCATGACCACCAGATGGAGTCGCCCCAGCAGGCGTTCAGCCACCACCAGGACCACTCGGACGAGGACGCTCCGAGCTCGGACGACCTGGAGCAGTTCGCAAAGCAGTTCAAGCAGCGGAGGATCAAGCTTGGCTTCACCCAGGCGGACGTGGGCTTGGCCCTGGGCACGCTCTATGGAAACGTCTTTTCTCAGACGACTATCTGCAGGTTCGAGGCTCTGCAGCTCAGCTTCAAGAACATGTGCAAGCTGAAGCCGCTGCTGAACAAGTGGCTGGAGGAGACCGACTCGAATACGGGCAGCCCGACCAACCTGGACAAGATCGCTGCTCAGGGCAGGAAGAGAAAGAAGAGGACCTCGATTGAAGTAGGAGTGAAAGGCGCGCTAGAAAATCATTTCTTAAAATGCCCCAAACCGTCCGCTCATGAAATCACCAGTTTAGCCGGCACTCTGCAGTTGGAAAAAGAGGTTGTCCGTGTTTGGTTTTGCAACAGAAGACAAAAAGAAAAACGAATGACACCGGTGGGGGTCCCCCATCCTAATATGGAGGACGTATATTCTCAAGCGGAGACCCCCCCTCACCACCACTCACTACAGAGCCCGGTGCAGTGACTATTTTCATGAACGATTCAACCGTCTGGGGGAGGGAGGGAGGGAGGGTGAAAATAGAAAAGGGAAAAGGACTACGGAGTTTACAGTATTTAATTTTGCTTTCTTTTTCCTGTGAGAAAAGAGACTTGGCAAAGTTGGACAGAAGTGTGCGCAGCACCAGGAGATTGTGGCACCTTGTGAGATCTTAACAAATAAGACGATTGACAAAGGAAAGGGTGGTTGAAAAAAAACAGTCACTATTACAGAATTAATTTCATACGCATTTTAATCAAAACAAAGATCTTTATTTACCAAAATTCTATGGAGGGGCTTAACCTAAAGTAAATTCGGTGTTCCATGGCAGTTCGAAGGGAATCGTTTTTCCATCTCAACTTGGTCTCGTGAACTGATTGCGAATGCCAGCGCGAGGTGGTAGCCTGAATATTAAGAACATACGATGAACATTTGCTTTTCAGGCTTAAACTGATTAACCATATTTCTCATTACTAGCCTCTTTTTCTTTGTTATATTAATTGTGATGTTTGATTTGGAAATTCTGAAACTTCAGTGTCTATCTTGTGCTGCAGAAATGCTATTATTATTATTATTGTTGTTATTATTATTATTATTTCTGTCCTTTATTAGGCTGTTTACTGTAACTCATCCAAGCGCCTCCTCACACTGTGTTGTACCTGAGTTAGTGGCGGGAGGAGCTCGTGATAACATGATAGAGATGATGGCAGCCGTTCGCAAAATCATCACACTCAATGTCAGATGCATTTGAAATGCAACAAGAAATCTCAGTTCTGGCAGCCTTATAAATAGATATTTAAAGCTTTGCAGCTGACAACATTGAATTTGGCAGATAGCGACTGACGATAAAAGGGCAAAAAAATGGATCATTTCTAGCCTATTTGTTAAAACATGTTCTTGTCGATTTAAGTATTTGTTTAATATTGTTTTCTTTCTAATATTGTTTTCTTTTGCATGGAGCACTTATTCTTACGTTTCAGTATTGCAATTTTAGATTTATTAATTAATTGGTTTCAGTGGATATGTTTTCAGTATAGGCCTATACGCAGTGAGAACATGTTTACAAGTTTCTAGAATCACCGCAGGACACAGTCAGCTTACATTGCCAAATGCCTAAAGTCCCCGCCACATCATAAGAAAGAGATTGGTCAAATAAGAAAGTAAAACTCAGGTAATTCTAGCGCCCCAGGTCCATGGATCAGACAGGAGACATCGCGTTCTCTTCTCACTAAAAGCAGAGGATTATGAAAGGCACGCTGCGATGAACTAGACCCATTTTGTCATTGTATTGCAACTACTGTATTCTGAGGAAAAAATACTATAATTACTAAAGATGAGCGATTGAGGGACATGTTTTAGTGTATTTTTTTCTGACAAAGATAAGAAGGGATAGCTGAGGGATAAACTTGTACGTTGTGTATCGTATCTTGATCTGCTGAATTCGAAAGAACAGTCTTATAATACAAAATCCTATTGGAGTGTTATTCATTACAGTGGGAAACAACTTTTTTCAACAGCAGCAACTACAAAAAAAAGATTTTAAAGATAATGTTGCCAGGATTATTTCCAATATGTAAATATGTCGAATATGTAAACTTCTACTTGTTCTGAGATATGTTTTCGTTTCTTTCCGGGCAGTTTTGTACACTAACTAATTCCAAGAAAATATTTTAATATGATTTCATTTATGAATCTGACCATTTATATATATATATTTATTTCTTAAATGTGTTTGGAGCGTTTTGTTTGGCTCTCATAACGGTTATGTTGCAGTGGATTTCAATATGTTTTGTTTACTACATTGGTTGTATGTTGATTGCTAAATGTAGACTGCAAAGTCACATTTATATTTATGTTATAGTAATATTTTATTACTTACATAAAACATATATACAAGAAGAGGTATTTTGTCTTCATTAATAATCAAACTCCTCAAAGTCCGTTTTTGCTAAGTGCTGTGACCTCACCTGACAACAGGCCGGACAGGGCGAGCGTCTGGGCTGAACAAACCTGATTTCACTTTTTAGAAAGTGTTGAATAGCCTACACGCCATGTGTTCACGTTTTAACCAGTATTTCGTTGCGTAATTGGGATCCAGGTTTAATCCGACGCTGTATACACGTATTGTCAGGGGAAAAGACAACAATAATTGACCTCAGGCATTCCTTATCAAGTTCACACAACCCCTTTCATTGTTCACACCTTTGTGTATTCGCAGTATTAAAATGTGCAATATTAACACGAAGATTCCGTCTTTTAATTTACCTAAAGATAAAACATATTGGCTTAAACGTGATTATAATAATATATACAAATTATTATGTAGGCTATTTTAGGCCTATTATAATTTTCCACTCGTAGCTCAGTATTACACTATAACTGAGGACGCTATGCTCTCCCGCAAACATGAGCCTGGGCTCTTCCAGCGTTCAGATTCCTAGTCATGTTAAACGTTATCACATCACAGCAAGCCGCCCATTAAAGTAGCCTATACCTTTGCATCCTACAATTTAAACTTGACGATAATAGAGTACTCGTAGAGGGTGGATATAACATCTAATTTCTATAAATGCACAGTGTTCTACAAGACAAAGTATTATGATGATACACGAACCGTGGCACCTCAAACCGACCATAAACGCGTCTCATAAAAATACTGTTGATGGGCCTAATTCGGCGGAGAGTAATATTGAACTAATGTCATGTTATTGAAATTATTTACTTTTTGGGTCAGATAAACAAACACAGTAAGAGCTGCCCCTCAGCAGCGTGACTGTGTTTTACTGTATACAGCCCATAAACTCTTCATGACATCTTAGACATCTGGTGTGGTTTCTAGGGAACAACCCAGTTTTAATGCAACAGCCCACCAGTCATGTTCATTCTGCAGAATAACGGCGCGACAGTGTGAACCGAAATCGAGACGTATTTACTGACTCCATGTCTGCGAACAACAACACCATTTAGTCTGTTTAATATGTAACCCAGAGAATTCTTGTGGAGTCAAATATATTGGATCAAAATGTGGATTACAATGCTGTGCTTTTGTTCGATTTACTTTTGAACTAAACATCTCTTTCTCAAGACCTCTGGTCTTTAAAACCAGAACAACTTGTGCGTCCATATTTGGCGCATATTAGGCCTATATCTAAAATCTTCTGTATAGCCTACAGTAGGCTACAGTATTCAGTTTACCGATAAAAAGCGTCGTCGACATTTTCTTTAACAACACACATTTCACATTTTGCACGTGAGTAATTGTTGAATGATGCACAGAATAGTTAAAGTGATAAGTAATTCAGAGAGAAAGTCAGAGAACACAAGCAATTTTTATGTCACACCTTTAATAGACAATTATAATTTCCACACTAGAAGCGTGTCCCCCCACTCCTGGATAAAGGCGAGTAATTGTATTTATGCTACATCTGCCTTATTGAATAATACAAACCTTGTGATCTTCGTACTTTCTCCGTAAAGTTGTAATGAGTGCACAGATTGCAAATCTCACTGCAAATCAATTTGTTTATTTTTTTTAACATTGATTTCGCTATACTTTTCATACAACCGTGGATAATTGATTAGGGTTTTCATTTAGGTAAAATAAAACATAAGCCCTTGAGTTTTTTTTGTATACGGACAGCACAAACTGTGTCAAATGGAGTCAAAATTCAGGTCGGTTAAATGAAGTGCTCCAGCGAACGGCGAATCTTAAGCGCCCCCAAACGGTTAAAATGTGTTATTACACCCAGAAGAGAGGGCCAGGCGGTGTGTCCCGGAACACGACAGCTTCAGTACTTCTCACAGATTATTTTGAAGACTGACATTGTTTATAATATTGTTTGTTATTAATAGGTGTGAATTAAATAACGGGCAAATACAGCTTGAGGAAAACCTCTCAAACTGTGTACCTAAATCCTGACAATTATCAATGTTTTGGAAGGAGCAAACATTTCACTTCCTGGACCTAGGCAAGATTAGAGGTGCTTCACTTCCTGGACCTAGGCAAGATTAGAGGTGCTTCACTTCCTGGACCTGTGCATCCTACAGCTGGATGTCTTCTCCTTCCCTGGACACATAGCATGACTACTTTTTTTCTTTTTTTTCTCCAGAAACACATCCTGGACTGTGGTTCATTTGGGCCCCATCAAGTCTCACAATTATCCAGCCTGGCCTAGTCTTCACATCTAATCTCCTGCTCCACAAACATGAAGACTGTAACATGTAGTGATGAACACTGTAACATGTATGATGAACACTGTAACATGTAGTGATGAAGACTGTAACATGTAGTCATGAACACTGTAACATGTAGTGATGAAGACTGTAACATGTAGTGATGAACACTGTAACAAGTATGATGAACACTGTAACATGTAGTGATGAAGACTGTAACATGTAGTGATGAACACTGTAACATGTAGTGATGAAGACTGTAACATGTGGTGATGAACACTGTAACATGTGGTGATGAAGGCCCCTAAAATGGGTTTGAGACCTCTGAGATGAAAAGGATACAAGTAACCCTAAATATTTATATTTCAAATTTGTGATTATTATTATATTCAGTTATAAAAGTTATTCATTTGTTCCCCAGACTTCACAATTCAGCAGAGAGTGTTAAAGTGCAGCTCCTGCTGTGCTGGGGTGACAGACCAGCCTCACATCCAGCTCTGGGCTGAGGACTTTAAACAAGTCAACTATGGACTCAACTGCATACAAAACCAGTCAACTGGTCTCTCCTTAGCTCTGCTGCTGGTCTCTCCCAGCTGTTCTGCTGGTCTCTCCTCAGCTCTGCTGCTGGTCTCTCCCAGCTGTTCTGCCGGTCTCTCCTGAGCTCTGCTGCTGGTCTCTCCCAGCTGTTCTGCTGGTCTCTCCTCAGCTCTGCTGCTGGTCTCTCCCAGCTCTGCTGCTGGTCTCTCCCAGCTCTACTGCTGGTCTCGCCTCAGCTCTGGAGTTGTGCTCGTATGCCAGGAGGAAGAGGCCTCCCTCATCAGGGAAGCCATATCAAACACAGGAGATGTGGATTAGCTGTGATTAGCAGGGATTACGGCTGGTTAATGGTGGGAAAATACATTAGAAGCCCGCCGCTCTGGGAGGGCTTTCCCCCGCGCCAGAGGATTTGCATTGATCCACAGCAAATGAATGAGGATTAGCAACCTCTATCTGCCAACAGATAAATAACATTAGGCGCATTATACGGCAGCCCCTGTTATTAATGACATTACAAACACCAGTACAATGCTGGCACTTATGGAAATAATTAGACCTGAATAATGCACTTCATGGGATGCTCTCCTACGCTACTACACTCTGATGCTGAGGAGAGCTGAGAGAAACGGAGGGAAGGACAGAGAAAGACAGAGAGAGAGGGAGGAATGGGGAGAGAGACATAGTTAGGAGAAGGGGAGAGAGAGGGAGGAATGGGGAGAGAGACATAGTTAGGAGAAGGGGAGAGAGAGGGAGGAATGGGGAGAGGGACATAGTTAGGAGAAGGGGAGAGAGAGGGAGGAATGGGGAGAGGGACATAGTTAGGAGAAGGGGAGAGAGAGGGAGGAATGGGGAGAGAGACATAGTTAGGAGAAGGGGAGATAGGTGTGAGAGGGAGAGAAAGAGAAGAGAGAGGGAGGGAGGCAAACCATTTAAGAGAGATGGAGAGAAAGAAAATGAAACAGAAAGATAATTAAAAAGAAGTAGAAAGAATTAAAGAGAGGGACTGCAACATGATGTCGTAACCACTGACCCAGGTTTACATCAGAACTAATCCAGGTTTACATCAGGACTAACCCAGGTTTACATCAGAACTAATCCAGGTTTACATCAGGACTAACCCAGGTTTACATCAGAACTAACCCAGGTTTACAGCAGGACTAATCCAGGTTTACATCAGGACTAACCCAGGTTTACATCAGGACTAACCCAGGTTTAAATAAGACAAATCCAGGTTTGCAGCAGGACTAACCCATTTTACATCATGACTAATCCAAATTTACATCAGGACTAACCCAGGTTTACATCAGGACTAATCCAGGTTTAAAGCAGGACTAACCCAGGTTTACAGCAGGACTAACCCAGGTTTACAGCAGGACTAACTCAGGTTTACATCAGGACTAACCCAGGTTTACAGCAGGACTAACCCAGGTTTACAGCAGGACTAACTCAGGTTTACATCAGGACTAACCCAGGTTTACAGCAGGACTAACCCAGGTTTACAGCAGGACTAACCCAGGTTTACAGCAGGACTAACTCAGGTTTACATCAGGACTAACCCAGGTTTACAGCAGGACTAACCCAGGTTTGCAGCAGGACTAACCCAGAAGTGATAGACCAGCGCCCTCTGGAGTTCAGGGCAAACAGAGTCACACATTCTGTGTGATGACCATACGAGGTGCAACACATGCAGTCAGCAAGAGGGATATCTAGAAGAGAGAGAGAAAAGGAGAAAAGAGG